>VZQC01007300.1:0-18821 GCA_009823505.1 Rhizomys pruinosus
GGATGGATTAAAGACTTCAATGTGAACCCCAAACTCTGAAAGGGATAGAAGAAAAAAGTTGGCAGCAGCTACAAGACCTAGGCATAGGAAAAGACTTCCTAAATTAGACAGCAGCTGCCCAAACAATAAGGTGGTTGACGTTGACAAATGGGAACTCATTAAAACTAAAAGCCCTGTACAACAAAAAGAAACAATTAAGGAAGTAGAGAGAAATCCCCCAGAGTGGGAGAAACCTTCACAGCCAGAAACATTCTGACAAAGCATTGATTTCCAGAATAGATAACTACTCAAAAAAAAAAAACGAAATAACAAATGACCCACTCAACAGATGAGCAAAGGTGAACAGAGACTTCACAAGTGAGGAATTAGAGATGGCTGAAAAGAGAAACACCTTTAACGAGTGTTCAACATCCTACTTCATTAGGTAAATGCAATTCAAAACCACTTTTAAGATATCATCTTCTCCCAATAAGACTGGCTAGGATCAAGAAAAACAAATGATACCAAGTGCTGGGAAGTTGTGGTGAAAGGGTAACAGTCATCCATTGCTGGTGGGATTGTAAACCGTACAGCCACTATGGAAAGCAGTGTTGGAGAACCTGGAAGACTTGGAATGACTTGCCACCCGACCCAGCCATACCACCCTGGGCATGTACCCTCAGAGTCACCCCACCGCAGAGATACATGCATGGCTCTGTTTATTGTAGCTTCTTCACAATAGGCAAGGCGCTGGAACCACCCAATGCCCCTCAATGAGGGAGTGATTGTATAGAAGAAATGTGGTAAATCTACACCATGGAGATCCTTAATTGCAGCAGTAAAGATGACATCCTGAGCTTTGCCGGAAAATGCTGGAGCTAGAGGACATTCATGCTGAGTGAAGTAAAAACACGGTCCCATAAAAACAAACGACGATGGTATCCCTCATCTGTGTGATGCTTAGTGCCAAACCTCGTTGTAAGTATTCTTGTTGTGGGCCCCCTTGAGCTTTTGTCCCAAAGCAGTTGGGCGTGATGTATATTGGAAACAACAACACAAGGACAGAAAGGACTGCATCAAAGAACTGACTGAAACAGTGACCTTTTGCTCCAAACATTCAACTTCCTCATGGAGAATATGAGAAAAACTGAGAAAGAGAGATGAAAATCATGTTTTGCAGAATGCATGCGCTCTGGCGGACTGGGGGAATGGGCGGGAACACGGGGTCTAGATTGTTAAAAAAAAAAATAAATTTATGTGAAAAATTAATTAAATTAATTAAAAAAATGAATTGAAAAATTCAGTAGAAGATCTCCAGAGAGTTGCACATTTGGGTTGTTTGGGGAGCACACAGCAATCATTGTGACTGAAATCAAGCAAGGGAAAGAGTAGTTGGACATGGGTTGGGATACTTAGAACATAGAGGTTCTTTATAATCTACATTCCACGTAAAAATTTTACTCGAGTAAAAATTTAAATAGGGTTTTTCAAGGAACTCTGAAGCTGATTTTAAACGCTATTGAAAAGCAGTGTGCGGGGTCTAGTTGCGTATGCTGTGTAGTCCCATACTTGAGCGCAGAAGGCATGTTGGATCTCTGAGGTTACGGCCCGCATGTCTATTCTCGAAAGGCTGGGGCTACAAAGAGCTTGTCTCAAAAAAGACAAACAAACAAAGAAAAAAAAGCAGCAGGTTTTGTGGCATATGCCTTTAATCCCAGGCACTTGAGAGGCAGAGGCAAATCTGAGGTCAGGCCACTCAGGATGAAGGTATATTATGTTTGTCTGCCTTAGGAGACCAGTTTTTTGTCCACTTCTACATACAAGTAAGAATGTGAAATTTGACATAACTTGGCACGTGTTTGTTGCTCCAGGGCTTTGCACATGTTAGGCAAGCAGTAGACCCTAGAGCTACACCCCCAGCGGTGACATAGGTTTTTTTTTTTTTTCTTTTTCCTTTTTTCGGTTTTTTGAGACAGGGTCTCCCTGTAGTAAGTGGTCCGCGAACTCATTCTGTTAGACCAGGCTGGCCTGAACTCACAAAGATCGCCCATTGCCTCCCAAGTGTATGATTAAAGGCATGCGCACCACGCCCGGCGACATAGGTTTTTAATGGTGGCTGAGGTGCTGAAAATACATTCAGAGGTAACTTGAGTGGAAGCAGTATAACAAGTTGGAAGGCAGCTGTGTGAGAGAGATGAAAGTGACTTACACCAGCACTGGAATGGTGTTGGGAAAAGGTGGTCCATTCCTGATTATCAGTCAAAGAAGAAAAGAAAGCAGGGATTTGCGGTTGGGTGGGTGGGGGGGTTTGGGGTTGAGGTTGGTGGGGGGGGGTGGGGTGTTTTGTGGGTGGGTGTGGTGGCGGTGGGGTGTGGTGTGTTTGTTTTGGTGGGGGTGGGTGGGGTGTGGTGGGGTTGGTGGGGGTGGGGGGTTTGGGGTGGGGGGGGTTTGGTGGGGGGGAGGTTGGGGGGGGGGGGGTTTGGGTGGGGTGTGTGTGGGGTGGGGTGTTGTGGTTGGGTGTGGTTGTGGTTGGTGGGGGGGTTGTGGGTGGGGGGGGGTGTTTTTTTTTTTTTTTTTTGGGGTGGGGTGGGGGGTGAGGTAGGGTGGGAGATGCGATGGTGTTTGTGGGGGGGGGGGTGGTGGTGTGGGTGTGTGGGTGGGTGTGGGGTGGTTGGGTGGGGGGGTGTTTGGTGGGGGTTTGCGGTGTGTGTGGGGGGGGGGTGGGTGTGGGTGGGGGAGTGGTGGGGGGGGCGGTGCGGGGGGGGGTGGGTGTTGAGATGGGGGTGTGTGGGTGGGGGGGGGGGGTTGGGGTTGTTGTGGGGGGTTGGGGGTGGGGGGGGGTGTTTGGGTGGGGGGGGTGGTGTGTTGTGGTTGGGGGGGGGGGGGGGGGTTGAGGGATTGTGGGGGGGGGTGTGGGGGGTGGTTTTGGGGGGGGGGGGTGGGTGTGGGGGGGTGGGGGGGGGGGGGGTGGTGTTGGTGTGTGGGGGGGGGGGGGGGGGTGGTGGGGGGTGGGTGTTGGGGTGGGGTGGGGGTGAGTGTGGTTGGTTGGGGTGGGGGGGCGTGTGGGTGGGGTGGGGGTTGGGGGGGTGGTGTGGGGCGGTGGGGGGGGGGGGGGGTGGGGGTGGGGGGTTCGGGGTGGTGGGGGGTGGTGGGGTTGTTTATGGGTGGAGGTTGGAGATGAGATGCAGGAGAAAGGAAAGGGTCAAAGAAGAACCATTGTTTGGAACCAGAGGATTGACGTTAAAGCAGATTAGGAAAGTGGTAGGAGCTGTTTTCAACGTGTTAGAGATGCCTGCCAGACATCCAAGGACAGATCTAAGTAAGTAATTACCTTAATCTGAAAGAGATTAAGCAAAGATTGTTTTAGTCCTTCAATACAAAATATTTAAGGAAAAAAATATTTAAGGAAACAAGACTTTATTCTCCCTTACAGTAGATTTAAGAAGTCATCTCTTCATGTCCTCAAAGAGAAGAAATATGTTAATTGGTTCATATTTCAGGATCTTCAAGATGAAGTTCAACGGGAGAGTGTTAATCTGCAAAAACTACAGGCCCAGAAGCAGCAAGTTCAGGAACTCCTTGATGAACTAGACGAGCAGAAAGCCCAGCTGGAGGAGCAGCTCAAGGAAGTCAGAAAGAAATGCGCTGAGGAGGCCCAGCTGGTGAGTCTGGCTGTTTGATGACTCCTGAACCTGGACTTCATTGCTTTCATTTCTAGGCATGAAAACTTTCTCTACCTGTTGTTAGATGGCAGTCTAGTTGGCAGTTGCTATATGAAGGAGATGGAGTAAAGTCAAGAGGAGTTATATCTTCTCTGTAGTAGAAAATAGAAAGGCAGTGTTTTTTCCAAATTTTGATTGCCTTCAAGTCTCTTTTTCCCCTCCCTCATTTATCTTCTACTACCAAAAGAATGTACCAAAAAATTCCAGATGCATGCCTTTAATTCCAGATCTCTGTGAGTTCAAGGCCAACTTGGTCTACATAGTAAGTTCTAGGATAGCTGGGACTACAGGGAGATCCTGTCTCAAAAAGACCCCCCCCAAAAAAAATTCCATACCATTAAACTAAATAAGTGCATTACATTATAGACCATATTAGTGACCTCTCTATAATTACATTATAAGACCATATTAATGACTTCTCTATAATTACATATAGACCATAATAATGACCTCTCTATAATTACATATAGACCATATTAATGACCTCTCTATAATTACATATAGACCATATTAATGACCTCTCTATAATTACATATAGACCATATTAATGACATCTTTATAATTCCCCCTTTCTCACATTCCTCTCGAATTAAAGATCTCTTCCCTGAAAGCTGAAATAACTAATCAAGAATCGCAGATCTCCACGTATGAAGAAGAACTGGCCAAAGCTAGGGAAGAGCTAAGTCGCCTACAACAAGAAACAGCACAGTTAGAAGACAGTGTGGAGTCAGGAAAGGCTCAGCTGGAGCCTCTTCAACAGCACCTACAAAATTCACAACAGGAAATCAGCTCAGTAAGTGAAACTACACAGCATGCCCAAGTAGACTCTTGTGTGTTCTGTTAATCTATGCTTTCTAACTTCTGCCCCCTCTTTTTCTGCCTACTTATTATTTGTAGTCATTTATACAAATAGAGTTATTTTGCTAGTTACACATTTAAACTGTCCTGTGTCCTGTATACCTGATGGATGGCCAGTGCCATAGTGGGTTGGTTTGTGGGCTTTGTAGCAAAGCTGCTGGCTCTGCTGTTTTGTAAATGGATCACTTTAGTATCTATCCATTTCCTGTACCTCCTGCATCATAGAATCTCCTTCCTCGCTGTTATTTTGCTGTCTTTTCCTTTAGTACCCTGAACCTGAAAGACTGCGAAGTCATAGATATCTGAGACAAAATTCTTGGAGATTTCACAAGATGTAAAAAAACAAATGCATGGATATACTGCTCTTGCATGAGAATTTGAGAAATTTTAAAATTTTTATTTATATTTTATGTGTATGAGTGTATTGCTTGCATGTGTGTAAGTGCACTCGTGTCTTGCAATGCCCAGGGAGGTCAAGAGAAGGCTTTGGATTCCCCTGGTACTGGATTTAAAGATGGTTGTTAGCCACCAACCATGTGGGTGCTGAGAATTGAAACTGGGTCCTCTGCAAGAACAGCCAGTGTTCTTACCTGCTGAGCCATCTTTCCAACGCTATTTAGAGATTATTGACATCTTTTAAGTCATGCTGCATTCCCAGAGGATTCTCTTGAATAAGTTTAGGGGCATACCTATTTTTATGTTACATATATTTCTAGTAATAAATTCTGTTTTGTATTTCTCCTTTGTATTTGCAGGTGCAAATGAGACTGATGGAAATGAAAGATCTGGAAAATCATAATAACCAGTTGAATTGGTGTAGTAGCCCACACAGCATTCTTGTAAATGGTGCTGTAGATTACTGTAGCCTCAGCACCAGTAGCAGTGAGACAGCCAACCTTAATGAACATGCTGAAAGCCAGAACAACCTTGAGTCTGAACCCATACACCAGGAGTCACCAGTGAGTCTTAATCCCATAATCTTCATAGTCAACCTCACGTAAAACAAGATTGATGAAGATCAAAGAGTATGTGCACACACACTAGCAAGACAGAGAGAGGAGGGAGAGAACCAGAGAGAGAGCACAGGGACACCTCTACTTTGAGGCTAGAGGCCAGCCTCAAGGGATCATTCTTCAGGCGTAATCCACTTTTTTTTTTTTTTTTTTGATGCAGGGTCTCTTGTTGAGACGTGATTAGACTGGCTGGCTATGAAGCCCCAAGTACCAGTCTTTCTCCATCTGCCAGGCCCTAGGATTATAAGCACACACCACCATGCCTAGCTTTGTGCATGGATTCTGCCTTTCTGGTGACTCAGGTCCTGGTGCTTGAGCAGAAGCAATTACATTACTGGGTTATCTTCCACCCAAGGTGGTGGAAGTTTTGTTAACTTGTACGTAATTACCCAAGGATTTACTTGCTCATTTGAGAGGACTTGGAATTTTAATTTTTACGTATATGAGTGTGTTGCCTGCAGGTATATAAGTGCACCCCTTTCATGCAGTGCCCATAGAAGTCAGAACCTAGAACTTGCTGTTTCAGCTAGAATGCTGGCCAGCAGGCCCCAGGATCCACCTGTATCTGCCACCCCAGTGCTGTGGTTGTAGGTGCACACCACCATGCCAAGCTTTCACATGAGCACCAGGAACCCAACTCAGCTCTTCATGCTCACAAAGAAGTGCTTTACTCACTGAGCTGTCCTTTCAGCCCAGGCTTTGAGCTCCTGATCACCAGCCTCTACCCTCCATGTACTGGGATTATAAGGGCATGCCCCCATATCTTTTTATAGAACACAGTTAAAGGCAGTGTCTCTGGTAAGCATGGGAGCATACACTGTAAAATTGCATATATTTATTTATTCTGTGTGTGTACATGGTACATGTATGAAAATCAAAGGACAACTTTCAAGACTCAATTTCTCCTCTCTCCATGTAGGTCTCAGGGAGTAAATTCAGGTCATCAGTCTTCTTTTTTTTTTTTTTCTGGCCTGGCTCCACTCTGTAGACAAGGCTGTTGGCCTTGGTCACAGAAGATCCACTCTCTTGCCCCCCGACGAAGTGCTGGGATTTAAAGGCATGTGACACCATGCAACCAGGTCATTAGTCTTGATGGCAAGCATGTTTACTCACTGGGCCATCTCCCTGGCCCTGGCATACACTTTTAATCCCAACAGTTAGGAGCCTGAAGAGGCAGACTGTGGGTTTTAAGCCACACAGGGCAACATAATAAGACATTGTCCCAAAACAGTTCTTCTACAGATAATAACTTTTGGAGACAGGGTCTTACTATGCTGTCCAACAGGGTTCAAGTGATCCTCTGCGTCAGCCTCCAGAGTTGTGGAGATGAAACAGGGTCACCCTGTAGCCCCAGCGTCCTGGAACTTTATTATTGTAGACCAGGCATTAGAGATATGTGCGTGGTTCCATTTTTTTTTGTGTGTGGGTTTGTGTGTGGTGTGTGTGTGTGTGGTGTGTTTGTGTGTACAAATGTACATGGTCACACAGTGCCCAAGTCAGAGAGTTTGTTTCTTTCTTCCTCTATAGGTTTTGGGGATTAAATTAGGTTGTCCGTTTGGCAGCATAGAACCTTTATTTATTTATTTTGTTGCTTGTTTGTTTATTTATATTTTTTTAAAAAAAAAATTTTTTTTTTATTTTTATTTCTTTTCTGTATGTGTATGAATGTACGGTTCTGCATGTAGGTTACGGTTTGTGCACCCATGTCATGCAATGCCTCGGAGTTCAGAAGAGCGTGTCAGATCCTGCTGGAACTGGAGTTCTCCTGGAATTGGAGTTACAGACGGTTCTCAGCCGCCATATGGGTGCTGGGGATCGAACCCGGGTCCTCTGCAAGAGCAGTCAGTGCTCTTAACTGCTAGGCTATCTCTCCAGCCCCCAGCAAGCACCTTTATCTATTAAGCCATTATTTTTTTTTAATTTTTATATGTATGAGTGTTTTGTGTACATGTATATAACTATACAACATGTGTGCAGTGCCCACAGAGGCCAGGAGAGAGGACATAAGATCCCCTGGAACTGGAGTTAGAGACAGTTGTTAGCTGCCATGTGGGTTCTAGGAACTGAACCCAGGCCCTCAGGAAGAGCAGCCAGTGGTCTTAACCGCTGAGCCATTTCTCCCAACCCCAAGACAAAATATTTGAATCTTTCATGCACATGTGTCTATTTTTGGTAGGTGAGAAGTAGTCCTGAAGTACCACCCTCTGATGTGACTGATGAAAGTGAAGTTGTGACTGCCGCTGGTGATGAGAACATTTGTCCCAGATTTGACAATGACAAGCTTTCAAAACAGGTAAGAACAATTTTATATTTAAATGTTCTTATCACAAATGTCTTAAATGGGGGAGGGGTCTGCAAAATTATTTGTTGCTTTTTTTTTTCAAAGTATGTCTATGATCTGAATGTGGGCCATTTTAAGTATTATTGTTTAAATTTTTGTTGCTAAAAGATATCTGTTTTAATTAAAAATTATTTTTAGGAAGATCCATTTAATGTAGAATCAAGTTCACTGACAGATCCAGTTGTGGATACAAACTTGGATTTTTTCCAGTCTGATCCTTTTGTTGGCAGTAAGTATCTTTATTTTGTAAGTTTACCCTAAACAAGGTTTTTTTTTTTAAATGTATAAACTATGTAAGCATTAAAGCTTCAGTTTTGAAAGCATACTTGTTACAACAAAAGTTAAGGTGAGAATAAGGGTTTATATTCTTGTATTTGCTAATATTTAACCTTCATATTATGCTATAGGAGTCTCTGATCAAGAAAACGTTTCTTCTTCGAAGAGAGATCAAAATAAAGACATGCTGTATAGTCCTAGTCCTGTAGTAAAGATTGAATACCTTGGGGCTGGAGATGGCTCAGCAGTTAAGAGCACCAACTGCTCTTGCAGAGCACCCAGGTTCAATTCCAAGCACCCACATGGCGGCTAAGAACCATCTTTGACTCCAGTTTCATAAAAAATAATAAATAAATTTTTAAAAAATTAGAAAAAAATGTTTAACTTTAAAAAAAAAAAAGATTGCACACCTTTAAGCCGACCCCAGGCCAAGCTTGAGATCACACACCTATAGTCCCAGTACTTGGGAACCCAAGTCAAGAAAGTTTGAGCTATAGAGCAAGATGCCCCAGGAAACTTAAGAAAAAAAAGGGGGGGAGGAATAAAAAAATGCGAACACTGTACTTTAAAACAGTGGCAGCTGGCAGGGGTGGTGACACATACCTTGAATCCCAGCAGATGCAGGGGGATCTCTGAATTCTAGGGCAGCCTGATCTACATTTGGAGTCCAACCAGGGCTACACAGTGAGACCTTGTCTCAAAAGAGAAAGCCAAACACTAGAAGCTATATAGTAGCATCAGAAGTCTGAGTCCCTCCCCTAAAGGTTTTTTTATCTAATCATGACATCTGATGAATTAAAATGTCTGACGATAGATATTATTACTGTGTCAGAGGTCTTTGGAATGCTATTTTATTTCCAAAGCTATCTTGTAAAACTGACTCTGGTATTAAAGGTACATGCTTTGTAATTCCAGCTTCTGGTAGGCAGGAGCAGAAGAGTTGCTGTAGATCTAGGGCCAGCCTGGTCTACATAGCTAGTTCTAGACCACCCAGGGCCACATAGAGAGACCTTCTCTAAGAAACGAGAGAAAAGATAAAACTAAGGCACACAGACAAAATAGTTATTACTTAGGATCATGACACAAATAAGCCCAGATATTAGAATGGGTTAAAAACAAGCAAACAAGCAAAAAAGTAATTATATAACATAAAAAGATAAATAAGAGTTTTGCATTTTAAAAATATTTTGTTGATTATATTCTTTTTCTTTTATGTGTATGAGTGCATTGCTTGCATGTAGGTAGGTGCACCCATGTTGTGCAGTGCTTGAGAAGATCAGGAGAAGACGTCAGATCCCTGGAGTTACAGAGAGTTGTTAACTACCATGTGGGTGCTGGGAATTGAACCTCTATAAGAGCAGCCAGTGCTATTAACTGCTAAGTCATCTCTCCAGCCCCAAGTTTTGCATTTAAAATGTACAGGGGCTGAGGTTGTAGCTCAGTGGTAGAGTGCTTGCCTAGCAGATTTGATGTTTTGGGTTTGGTTCCCTAACTACATATTAGTAAATAAATAACATTTTATTAAAAAATAAATACCATTTTAGTACATTCAGTTTGGTAATCATTACCACAGTCTAATTTTGGAGCAGTTTTTATCAACCTGTAAAGAAATTTCATACTTCAATCCCCACCTCAACTCCTTATCTAATTTTTATCATTTTTTTTTTTTTTTTGTCTTTCTGACACCGGGTCTCCCTGTAGCCCCAGCTGTTCAGGTGGGCTGGAACTGGGGAGACCCTGTCAAAACAAACAAACAAACAACAAAAATTAGAACTTTGGAACTGCTTCAGTGATTAGGAACATATATATTTTTTTTTTTTCCGTTGGGGGGGGTCATCCCTGTAGCCCCACCGCCTTCCCTGGGAACCTACACTCTGTAGAACCACTGGACTTAAACTGCACAAAGATCCTCAGCCTGCCTCTGGCCATCCACGAGCTTCTAGGATTACCCTTAAAGGCGTGCGGCACTACACCCAGCGTGATTAGGAACATTTAACTGCACTCCCAGAGGCCCTGAGTTTTCCCTAGCACCCATGTGAGGCAGCTCACAATCACCTATAACTCCAGCCTCAGGGATTCTGACTGCCCTCTGGTCTTCATAGGCATGCCACACACATGTGGCATACACACAGAGATGTACATGTATGAACATACACATAAATAAAAAATAAAGTTTATCTGATGTGAGGTAGGAATCATGTTAATCAAATACCTTTTTTCTTTTTTCCCTCTCTTTCTAGAAACAGAGTCTTGTGTAGTCCATGCTGGCCTTAGGAACTCACTATATAACTTTGAATGCATAATTGATTTTCCTTTCTCTCCCTCCAAGTGCTGGGATTACAGGTGTACACTGCCACACCAGGTATATGGAGTTCTGGGATTGAGCCTAGGGCTTTGTGCATGTCAGGAAAGCACTGTACCAACTGAATTACATCTCCGAGCCCTGACATTGTTGAAAAGACTATCCTTTTATTTTTTTCTCCTTGTATGTTCTTGTATTCTTTTGTTCTGTTAATGTTGTCTTTTTGTACTTTTTAAAACAGTGGCCTTCTGTAGCCCCAGCCTGGCCGTGGACACACGGTGTAGGACCATGGGGGCTGGGCCTTGAAAACTCATCAGAGAGTCTGCCTGCCTCAGTCTCCGTGGGTGCTGGACCTAAGGCCTGGGCCACCACACCCAGAATTCTTGATACTCAACAAGATTCAGATGGTGATAAATATCAGCTTGCTTTAAGCAAGCCTTTTGTCATTCATTTCTAATGCCCACCCAGTACCTTTGTCAGGAGTAGAGATTTTATTAGTAAAAATTTTGCTGTTGGGGCTGGAGAGATGGCTGGAGCACTGGCTGATCTTGGAGAGGACCTGGGTTCAACTGCTAGCACCCACATGGTAATGTCGAAACCTAGTTGCAAGGGAATTGAACATTTAGACACCTCTTTTCTGACCTTATACAGGCCATGCACAACACGGTGCACAACATACATGCAGACACTGTACACACTCATACACAAATAACAAAACATATAATAAGCATTAAAATTTTTTTTGGCTGTGGTGCCTATCTTCTCTACCATACAATTAAAGATAAGTTTATTTGGGTTTATTTCTTTTGTTTTGTTGTTATTGGGATTTTGTTAGTTTGTGTTGCGACAAGGTCTCCTGAGCCTCACTGGCCTGGAACTATATAGAGAGAAAGAGGGACCAGACTGGCCTTACATTCTCACAGAGATCTGCCCCCCTCTGCCTCTCCTGAGTGTTAGGATTAGTGCCACCATCCCAGCATGGTTTGTTTCTAATTTGCCTCTTTTTGTGAGGTATGTTAAGTTCAGCGTTTATTAGGTCATTATTTTAAATCTTTCCTAAGGTGAGTGATATGCATAATTTTATTTGGAGGCCATTTTTAATTTTGTGGAGGTAGAATTATTGAATCTAATTTAGTAAACTTTGCTTTTCTTTTAAAAATACCCTCCAGTGTGCTACAACAATAAATATTTTGATTTCTGTTCTTTTATTTTGTTATAGGCGATCCTTTCAAGGATGATCCTTTTGGAAAAAATGGTTAGTATATTATTCCTTCTTTAATTCCATTCTGCTTAATTATAAGCTTATGTTGATTTTATAAANTACTCGGTCTTAACCAATGATGGATTCATGACTGAGTGAGCTACGAGGATGGAAACTGGAAAGTGAATGGAGGAGGTGAGTTGCTGGATGTGCCTGTGAAGGGTATTTCCTGCCCTTGCCCTTCTTTCTGTCTCTCTCTGCTTCCCTGCTGCCGTATTTCAGTCACTGTATGGTCCTTCTACCATGATGTTCCTTCTCACCACAGGGCCAGAAACAATGAGCTAGATGACCGTGGACTGTCACCTCAGAAATTGTGAGCCAAAATAAACCCTTCTTCCTTTTAAGTTATCTCTGTCAGGTATTTTGTCACAGTGGCAAAAACAAAACAAAATTAAACAAAACAAACAAAAATGAAAAAACCATGAATACATCAAAGCTTTGCACATTGCCTCCCTTACATGAGGTTTCCACTCAGATTTCTGCTAGTCCAAAAATCTTCAGATATCAATTAATACTTTAGGAATTCATTAATTTGTCAATATTCAGATCAAATCCTTTTACCAGATTTACTACAGAAGGCAACTTTTTCACTCAAATTAATCAATTTTTTTCAGTTCACCTGTTCCATCTACTACATGATTTTTTTTTCAAATGGAGCACTATCTTATCATTTGTGTGATCTATAATCTTCTTCTCTATACTATTTAGCATTGAGCACCAAACACCAGTTTGTTCAAAAGCCTGACCTGGAGAAGGCAGGCGGGAGAAATGATCTAGAGCTCTTGGCTAGGAGATCTAGTCTTCATTCAGAATCTATTGAAGCTTCTTCATCAAATTCAGTACCTGATTCTGTACCTTTAGTTATATTTTCTGACCAAATTTTAGGGTGAGTTCATTGTGATGTGTTTACCTGAATTTTCACAATCTCTATCTCATTGGTATCATGTAGCATTTTCTTAATTAGTGCATAGAGAAAAAATGATTATTTCCTTCAGCTCAGTAACAGCGGTAAATAGGAATCACTTATTTGCAAATGAGTGTTTTACAAGCACAAGTGAGGTAATCAGAAATAAGCAATTAAACACAAAATAAATCCATCACTATTTTTTTATGTTTCATCCCCTGGATTCCATGGGAATATGCTTTCCTTATTTTCCTTATTTTCTAAACTGCTGCACAAAGAGAAGACCATTTTTGTTTCATCTAAACATACATAAAGTCAGATACCCCCTTAATTTTTCTCCACATGGTTAATTTCAAAGGGGCCTGTCTTTATAAAAATTTAAAAAATGTTGTTTTATCTCCTTAACTTAAAACATATAAAAATCATGTATGGCCTGGTATGGTGGCACACGTCTTTAATCCTAGCACTCTGGAGGCAGAGGCAGGAAGATCTCTTGTGAGTTCAAGGGCAACCTCGTCTACATAGTGAGTTCCAGTCCAGCTGGGGCAACAGGAAGACCCTGTCTCAAAAAAAAAAAAAAAAAAAAAAAAAAAAATCGGATCCTTTAAAAATTTATGCTAACTAAAAGTAGGTTTAGTAAGTAAAAGAGTGTTTTATTAAAGTCACAGTGGGCCAGGCGTGGTGGTGCACGCCTTTGATCCTAGCACTTGGGAGGCAGAGGCAGGCGTATCTTTGTGAGTTCAAGGCCAGCCTGGTCTACAGAGCAAATTCCAGGACAGCTGGGGCTACAGGGAGACCCTGTCTCAAAAAGATCAAAAATTAAAAAAAAAAAATCACAGTGGATATGGGTTCTGCAGGAATTCAAAATGTCTTTTTTTTTTTTAATGTCAAGCAAAACCAAAGTTTCTTCAAAGAGGATAATTTTATTATCGTTTAAAAGAAAAGGCAGGGCAAGCAAACTGTAAGCCTCAGCAGATGCCCAGGGGAGGGAAGCAAAAGAGAGTAGAGAAAAGCCATGTCTTGTGAGTTAAGTGAGAACGGAGGTTAGCCACATGGCAAAAAGCAGCCACATGGTGGGAAGGAGAGCTTTAGAAAGAGAGTAAGCAAGCCAGAAGTTCCAGAAAAAGCATGTGAGGGCTCTCCCCCAGCATCAGAAAGAAAACAAGAAAAAGAAGGAAAAAGAAATGGTTACACCTTTCTGACTCCAAAAAGGTGGACTCATCTAGCAGAGCCTGTGGTAGCTGGTAAGAACGGCCAGCAGCCTCAGAATGATTTTATCAGGCAACGATAGGGTCTTCAGGGAATTTAGTTTTCAGTTGCTTACATTTGTTCTTTTTTTCTTCTTAGATCCATTTGGTGGTGATCCTTTCAAAGGTTCAGATCCATTTGCATCTGACTGTTTCTTTAAGCAATCTTCTACTGATCCTTTTGCCACATCAGGCACTGATCCCTTCATTGCATCCAGCAACAGCAGTAATACATCGGTAAGTGGCAGGATTAAAAATTGTTCAAATAAATGAATAACAATTGTCTTAAGTAATTTCTTGAAAATACAGTGATGAAATCCTCCTTCTGACTATTTATAATGGGCCATATAAAAAGATTTTTCAGTTGGTAGCCCATTCACTTTCTGGTTTAATGTAACATCTCATATTTTCATCATCCACTGGATTTGACTAGAACAACTTAACAATGTCCAAAAACTAAGTCCAGCCATGTCCTATGTAGTATGTGGTAATACTACATATACATGATTAAAAAGCCAAAGCCAGGCCTTTTGTTGTTGTTGTTGTTGTTGTTGTCTTTTTTAGACAGGGTCTCCCTGCAGCCCCAGCTGTCCTGGAACTCACTGTGTAGACCAGACTGGCCTTGAACCCACAGAGATCCACCTGCCTCTGCCTCCCAAGTGCTGGGATTAAAGGCGTGCACCACCATGCCTGAAAAACCAGTCTTAAATAAACTTTTCTTTTCTTTTTTTTAATATGTATGAATGTACTGTCTGCATGTAGGTTTGTGCACCTGTGTCGTGCAATGCCTTGGAGGTCAGAAGAGGGTGTTGGATTCCCCTGGAACTGGAGTTAAAGATGGTTCTCAGCCACCATGTGGGTGCTGGGAATCGAACCCCTGGTCCTCTGCAAGAGCAGTCAGCGATCTTAACCGCTAGGCCATCTCTCTAGCCCCTTAAATAAAACTTCCTACATATTTGTTGTATGTATTAGTTACTTTTCTGTTGCTGTGATAAAACATTGCTACCAAGGGAACTTAGAAAAAGAACTGAAAAAAAATAAGTAAAATAAAATAAAATAAATAAATAAATAAATAAATAAATAAATAAGAAGAATTTATTTATTTTACGGTTCCAGTGGGGTAAGGGCCCTTCATGGCAGGGAGAGATGGTGGCAGAGGTGGCTGGAGCAGGAGGAGAAGCTGATCGCTCACATTTTCAGGCAGGCACAGGAATTCCTCAGAGTGTGACTAGAAATTCCCAAGGAACTCTCTAAGCTCACCCCCTGATGAGCTTCCTCCAGCAAGGCCATGCCTTCTAAGATCTCCCAAAACAGTGCCACCAACTGGGGACAAAATGTTCAAATATTTACTCCCAAGTATTTACTTGGAGCTTGTGAAGGACATTCTCATTCAAACCTCCACATTGTATTGAAAAAAATGGAAATTTTTTTTTAAACATTATCATTATCACTGTGATAATGTTTTGGAACAATAAAATCATTTATGTTCTTTTATAGGTACATCTTGAAAAAGTATAAATTCACACCAAATGCCAGACTTTCTTAAGTACATATATGTCTAGAGCCATCTCCATTTAATAGCCACATACTGTGATCCAGGTACCTATGTCTGCCTTGAAGTCATTGTTTCTAATCTTCACTTTAACTTTGCAAGGCAGATATTGATAACCATACTTTTAAAATATGGACACATGGAGTCAAAACAATTTAGTTTGCTGAGTATAGTGCTGCACACCTATAATCCCAGAACTGGGGAGGTACAGACTAGAGGATTGAGCATGCAAGGCCAACCTTGGCTACAAAGTAAAGTTGGGAGTAGCTTGGGATACATGAGACTTTTTAAAATTTTTATTTATTTATTATGTGTATATTATGTGCATGTATGTTTGTGCACCCGTGTCATGCAATGCCTCAAGGTCAGAAGATGGTGTCAGATTCCCCTGGAACTGGAGTTAAAGACAGTTCTCAGCCGCCATGTGGGTGCTGGGGATCGAACCTGGGTCCTCTACAGGAGCAGTCGGCACTCCCAACTGCTAGGCCATCTCTCCAGCCCCACATGAGACTTTTTTAAACCCTAATCTGGCCAAGGTCTATTTTATAGCTAAAATGCTTTTTATCTATTGTTGCACACCTTTAAATCCCACCACTAGGGAGGCAGAGGCAGGTGGATCTGTGTGATATCAAGGCCACCCTGGTCCACCTAGCAAGTTCCAGGCCAGCTGGGGCTACTAGAGTAATACAATTAACTATTTTAGCAAACTTCCATGTATCCATTATTCAGTTTCAATAGTCCTAAAAGATTAGTTGTAGAGGGGTGTGGTGGTACACACCTTTAATCCCAGTACTTGGGAGACAGAGGCAGGCTGATCTCTGTGAGTTCAAGCCAACCTGGTCTACATAGTTCTAGGACAGCTGGGGCTACAGGGGTACTTTATCTCAAAAAAAACAAAAATAAATATTTTGTTTCTTTGGGGTTTTTTTTGTTTGTTTGTTTGTTTTTGTGGGTTTTTTTTTGGTCATTTTGAGACAGGGTCTCCCTGTAGCCCCAGCTGTCCTGGAACTCACTCTGTAGACCAGGCTGGCCTTGAACTCACAAAGATCTGCCTGCCTCTGCCTCCCAAGTGCTAGGATTAAAGGCGTATGCCACCACGCCCAGCCTCTTTTGGGTTATTCTTAAATTATTTCCTTGCTGCATTCAAGAGAACCTTGGCCAACAGTTGGTGTTTTCCACTGTTGTAAAAACTGGATGCACATCTCTGTAACTGAGTGCAAGTGGTTGCTACCAGCTACTGGATACTCTTTTTTTTTTTTTTCCTATAACACTTAGTTTACAGATAGACTCACTTGATAGTTTCTTTCTAAAATTTACCACAGTCTGCACTCTCCTCTTCCCTTACTCTCTCTCTCTCTCTCTCTCTCTCTCATTTTCCACGACTTTGATTTAAAAAACAAACAAGCCAGATCAGTTCTTTGTATTTAAAAATAGCTTACTTCTCCTTTTCTCTGCTGCTGAGATGTTCTTACCATTTGTTTTTACTTTTTCTTTAATCCATTTTCAAAAGAAATATTGCCCTTATTATCCTCTCATTTCTCCATTAAAAGGAGTGACTGGGGCTGGAGAGATGGCCTAGCGGTTAAGAGCGCCGACCGCTCTTACAGAGGACCCGGGTTCGATCCCCAGCACCCACATAGCGGCCGAGAGCCGTCTGAAACTCCAATTCCAGGAGAACTCTAGTTCCAGGGGACTCCAACACCCTCTTGTGACCTCTGCGGCATTGCACGACACGGGTGCACAAACCTGCATGCAGACAGTACATTGATACACATACCGAAATAAATAAAAAAATAAAATAAAATAAAACAAAATAAAAAATAAAAGGAGTGACTGTATGATAGTAGCTACAGTTTACCTCCTCTCTTCAGTGCCTCTCTAGTGTGTGTCCTATGAGGATTATGTATTATTCTCCCCCCCACCTCACCCCCGGCTTTTGGAGTGCTGTAGATTGAACCTAACATCTTTTTGTGCTAGGCAAATACTGTACCACAGAGCTACATTCCCTGCCCTATTAACACCTTCTGCAGGCTAAGTAAGTAAGCCAGATATCATTTCAGTACTTAGGAGGTAGAGGCCAGAGGATTAGGAGTTTAAGGTCATCCTCAGCTGCTAGTGAGTTTGAGGCCATCCTGAGACACATGAGATAAGGAAAAAAAAAAGTAAGGTTTAACAGAGGTTAAATTAGTAAGACTTATTTTCTTTGAGATGAATCTTTTGCCCCAAAGTCTTTCCTACTTCATCAAGGCTGGTCCCTATTTTCTGATGGGAATGATTTAAATAAAAGCAAGAAACCTCCACTGGTAGCATTGCAAAAGTCACACATCAGATGGGGACTAAATATTTAGCTGATGTCAGGAGAGAGACTGTGAGTGATAATTAGGTGTCTTGTAGATGGATTTTAGAACATAATTACTATAAAATTCTACCACCTGAACTTTAGGTATGAAAATTACTTTTTCATGTTAAATTGCCTAGTTATCAAATTGAGCATAATCTAAGGAGGATTTTGTGACCACTATTGTTTTGGGGTTTCTTTGAGACAGGCTCTCATGTAGCCTACGCCGGGTGACCTGGAAATTATTGTGTAAACTCTTGATACTCTTTTCTACATCTCCCCAGTGCTAGGATTACAGTCACATTCCACCATGCCAGGCATATGTGACAACTATTCTTTTCTGTGCTGTACATCCTCAGTTATTCTTGCTCTCTGTAGCCTTTTTTTGGAGTGGTTATGCACTGCGTGATGAAGTTTAGAAACTAAAACTGACAAGTGTATAGGCATTCCTTTTCTCCTTTAGTTTGTGATGATGACAGTTCAGATTCCTGTCAGAAGCAAGGCCTGGGGTTTTTCCTTCTCTTAAAATCAAGAGGAAAAGATAGTAATTATTGTTGACAAATTATAAGAAAATGAAAACATGTCTTTAATCCAGCCCTGGGAAGGCAGAGGCAGGTGGATCTCTGTGAATTCAAGGCCAGCCTGGTCTACATAGTAAGTTCCAGGCCAGCTGGGGCAACAGGGAGACTCTGTCTGAAAAAGACCGCCCCCTCCCCAAAAAAAAACGTGAAGTATAGAGAGACAGTTGAATGGCAGGGATCTTTGGCTTTAAGTAAGTTCTTTTCTTAAAGGGTCTTAGCTATTTTTATTTTATGTATACGAATGTTTTACCTGCATGTATTTAGCTGCATCACATGTGCACAGTCCCTGCAGAAGCCAGTTACAGATTCTTGTTAGCCACCATGTAAGCATTGGAAAATTGAGACCTGGTCCTCTGCAAGAGCAGGCAGCCAGGACTCCTAACCGCTAAATCATATCCATTGCCCCCAAGGGGATTTTTAAGTCTCTCTGTCTCTGTCTCTGTCTCT
>VZQC01007300.1:20090-64563 GCA_009823505.1 Rhizomys pruinosus
AGAGACAGAGACAGAGACAGAAAGGGAAAAAGAAATTTTTCTTAGGAGTGATCATGAGATTTCAGCTGTGACCTGTGGGCTCCCCGTCATGGATTTGTGTCATTTGTCCAGGTGGAAACTCTGAAGCACAATGATCCTTTTGCTCCTGGTGGGACAGTTGTTGTTGCAGCAAGTGATTCAGGTAAATAAATTTGCCAGTTTTACTAATGTTAATTATTTTTAACCTTTTAAAAAATGTAATTAAAGTTCATTATTATTTACAAAAAAAAAAAAAAAACCTGGGGGCTGGAGAGATGGCCTAGCGGTTAAGAGCACTGACTGCTCTTGCAGAGGACCCGGGTTCGATCCCCAGCACCCACATGGCGGCTGAAAACCATCTGAAACTCCAATTCCAGGACAACTCCAGTTCCAGGGGAATCCGACACCCTCTTCTGACCTCCGTGGCATTGCACATCACGGGTGCAAAAACTTGCATGCAGACAATATATTCATACACATACAGAAATAAAAAAAAAAAAAACTCCAGTGTTCAGAAGTATTCAAAGAATGAAAAAAACATAATTTACAATTCAGATTTCCCTATAAGGCCTCTCAGGAAATCATGTAAGGATGCTGACCATTGAAAGACTTTATATTAAAAATAATAGAATTCTGGGGCTGGAGAAATGGCTCAGCTGTTGGTTCACTTCCCAGCACCCACATGTCGGATAAAAAGCATCTTAGGCTGGGCGTGGTGGCACATACCTTTAATCCTGGCACTTGGGAGGCAGAGACAGGTGGATCTCTGTGAGTTCAAGGCCAGCCTGGTCTATCTACAAAGCGAGCTCCAGGCCAGCTGGAACTAAAAGGAGACCCTGTCTCAAAAAGACCAAAAAATAAAAAAGAATTCAAAGTACTCACATGAAGTATACTATATATGTTTAAAATTACTCTTTCTTGGCCCAGAGAAATGGCTCAGCAGTGGTTAAGAGCACTAACTGTTCTTTTTGAGACACGGTCTCCCTATAGCCCCAGTTGGCACAGGCCATGGAGGAACACTGGCTTGCTCCCCTAGACCATGCTCTGCCTGCTTTCTTATTCAATACAAAACAACCTGCCCAGGGATGACAACTCCCACCATGGGCTGGGTCCTTCCACATCACTCAACAATCAAGAAAATACCCCACAGACATGGCCACAGGCCAATCCAATGGAGGAAATTTCCCAATTGAGGCTCCGTCAGCCCAGGTATGTCAAGCTAACACTAAAGCTATGCAGTGTATCAGCTCAGTCAAAATGGTAAGCTCTTGTTTCAGTTAGAGGTCCTGTCTTAAGACAAAAAAACAGGGATCAGTCAAGGAAGCTGCCTGATGCTCTGCTCTGGTCTCCTAATGAATATTCACATGCATGCACTTGTATACAAATATGCCAGATACACACAGAATATATACCATACGTGTACACTTATATACATATGAAACACACCCACACACAAAGTACCTAGCATCATTGAGCTTACTGGGGAAAAATAGACAGAAAACAGTTGTGCCAGGTCCTGATAACAACTATAATTAGGGGGCTGGAGAGATGGCTGCAGCGGCTAAGAGCACTGACTGCTCTTACAGAAGACCTGAGTTCAGCTCCTAGCACCCACATGGCATCTAAAAACTGTAACTCTAGCCAGGCGTGAAGGCCCACATCTTTAATCCCAGCACTATTAATAAATAAATAAATAAATAAATGAATAAATAAATAAATAAATACTGTAACTCCAGTTCCAAGGGATGCAAAGGTCTCTTCTGATCTCCTTGGACTTTGCACAATATGGGTATGCTTACATACATGCAGGCACTACACTCATATTTATTTATTTATTTATTTATTTATTTATTTATTTATTTATTTATTTTGGTCTTTTCGAAACAGGGTCTCCCTGTAGCCCCCGCTGTCCTGGAACTCACTGTGTAGACCAGGCTGGCCTTGAACTCACAAAGATCCGCCTGCCTCTGCCTCTGCCTCCTGAGTGCTAGGATTAAAGGCGTGCGCCACCACGCCTGGCTACACTCATTTTTATTTGTTTGTTTTGTTTATTTTAAAGAACTGTAATTAGGGGCTGGAGAGATGGCTCAGTGGTTAAGAGCACTGGCGTCTCTTGCAAAGGACCCAGATTTGGTTCTTAGCACCCACATGGAGGCTAACAACTATCCATAACTCCAGTCCCACGTCTAGCCTCTACCATCATTGCATGCACAGGCATACTTAACATACATGCAGGTAAAACACTCACACACATAAAATTTCAAAAAATGTTTAAAGAACTGCGAGAAAGATAGGGTAAGAGATAAAAATTATTTACCTAAAATATGTTTTTATTATTCTTACCTTTACAGAAAAGTTTAATAGTATATCTTTAACTCAGATGTGTTAAAAAGAAATGACAGGAATAATGACTATTGAAATTTTATATTAAAGTGTTGGGTTTTTTTTTTTTTTTTATTTATCTTGGTTGAGTTCAAGGTCAGCCTGGTATATATAGAGAGTTCCAGGCCAGCTGGGCTACATGGTGCACAAACCTGCATGCAGACAGTACATTCATACACATAAAAATAGATAGATAGATAGATAGATAGATAGATAGATAGATAGATAGATAAATTTTTTTTTGAAGCCCACATTGTACAAACTTGATAGGTTCTATGCAAATGAGCTCCAAAGGTCCTGAAGCCAGCAGCAGTGGTGCACAAGCCTTGAATCCCAGCACTCTGGAGGCGGAGGCCCTGGGACCGTAGCAAGTACCTGTCCAATTGGGGCTTCAGGGAGACTTGTCTTAAAAAATAAAATAGGGGCTGGAAAGATAGCTCAGGAGTTAAGAACACTGGCTGAACTTGCAGAGGACCCGCGCTTAGTTTTCGGGACCCACATGGCAGCTAACGACCATCTATAACCCCAGCTCCAGGGGATCTGACACCCTCTTCTGGCCTCCCTAGGCAGTGTGACCCACTTAAATACATGTAATCAAAACACTCCTATACTTAACAAAACTAACTTTGGGGGGTATAAGAAATAAAAGTGTCTTGAGCCCAGCTGGGGTCTAGCACCTTTCCCCAGCTTAACAGCCCATTCCCAGTTACAGGAGTATTTTCTCTTTCTTAATAGTCAGTCTTAGCTGGGTGTGGTGGCGCACGCCTTTAATCCTAGCACTTGGGAGGCATAGGCAGGCGGATCTTTGTGAGTTCAAGGCCAGCCTAGTCTACAGAGTGAGTTCCAGGACAGCTGGGGCTACAGGGAGATCCTGTCTCGAAAAAGACAAAAAAAAATAGTCAATCTTGGGGTAGGAGAGATGGCTCAGCAGTTAAGAGCACTGATCGTTCCTGCAGAGAACCCAGGTTTGAGTCCCAGCCCCCATGGCGGCTAAGAACCATCTTTAGTGCCGGGTGTGGTGGCGCACGCCTTTAATCCCAGCACTTGGGAGGCAGAGGCAGATGGGTCTCTGTGAGTTCAAGGCCAGCCTGCTCTACAAAGCAAGCTCTAGGCTAGCTGGGACTAAAGGGAGATACCATCTCAAAAATCCCCCCCCCCAAAAAAAAAGTCTCTGGGACTGAAGTGATAGCTTTGTAGTTAAGAACACTGGCTGCTCTTATAGAGGACCCAGGTTTGAGTCTCAGCACCTACATGGCAGCTAACAATTTTCCATAACTCCAGTTCCAGGGAATCCCAATGCCCGCTTCTGACCTCCAAGGGCATTTTTAAGCTCCAGACTGATTTTTATTTCTAGGGCACAAGCGAAGGTACATTGGGGTTGTAGAAGAGTAGTAGAAAAATGATGGTATCAGGGCTGGAGAGATAGCCTAGTGGTTAAGAGCACTAACGCTCTTGCAGAAGACCTGGGTTCAATCCCCAGCACCCACATGGCGGCTAAGAACCGTCTGTAACTCCAATTCCAGAACTCCAGTTCCAGGGGAATCCGAGACCCTCTTCTGACCTCCGAGGCATTGCACGACACCGGTGCACAGACCTACATGCAGACGGTGCATTCATTCGCATACAAAAATAATAAATTTAAAAAAAATTTAAAAAGAGAAAGAAAAATGATGGTATCTAGAAATGGGAACTGTAGCACTGCTGACCCCGAGGTTGGACAGGCCAAGAGCACATGCATGTGGGGTTACTCCAGTAATATCCTTGGGGACCACATCAGAGGGTGCAAATCCATGAAATCTGTTTATTTGCACACAGCCATTAATTTAAATAGTTCTGGGGCAGGCAGCCCCTACATCAATATACATCACCTCCCAGGGCCCAATCCTAGACCTTCATCCTAACTCCTGGGGCATATTCAGAAAAAGGGCATGCTGACAAGCAAGCTGACTGACTTCTGAGTGCTAGCAGAAAACAGGGTATTTCCTGTATCTTTTGCTCCACCTAGTGTGCTAGATTGGTAGCCTGCATACGCTTAAGATATGTCTGAGTTCAGGATTACTGTCCCACAGGAAAAGGTCCAGCATCAAAGGCTGGGTAACCAGGACCATGTGTGGAGTCAAGACTACCTGGGCATCAAGGGAGATGGGAGCCCATTTCTGAGAATCAGCCCTCCCAAGACTAGAAACTGCAAATGACAGAAACCTCTCCTGTCCCCAGTGTAAGCCCAACACAGAGGCAAAGCCACTGCCATGCACTACCTGGGACCTTAGAGGAGAAGACTGTGGGGAGTGCAGCCACTCAGACAAGGCTGAAACTACTGGTCAACATCAGGAAGTTCTCCATTCTCCAATCTGTTCCACCATTAGCCCACCACTGGAGGAATGTGGATGGTGGCTCACAGTTGGGGAACACAGCTCCAGGTTCACAGTAGAGGACCACACCTCCCAAGTTCATGGGAGGGAACCACAACTATAGCTTGCCTGTTTCTGTTTCTAATCATCATTACTTTTTTTCTTTGTTTATATTTCTGCCATATTCATTTCTAGAGATCTAGATACTTTACATATTCAGTAGTTACTGAGCACACTTCCTCTAAGAGTGGTTATTTTTTTTTTTATGTGTATGAATGTACGTCTGCATGTAGGTTTGTGCACCTGTGTCGTGCAGTGCCATGGAGGTCAGAAGAGGGCATCGGATTCTCCTGGAACTGGAGTTAAAGACGGTTCTTAGCTACCATGTGGGTGCTAGGAATCGAACCTGGGTCCTCTGCAAAAGCAGTTGGTGCTCTTAACTGCTGAGCCATCTCTCCAGCCTCTCTAAGGGTGTTTTGATATAAAGATGACAGGGCTAGAGAAATGGCTCAGTTGTTAAGAGCATTGGCTTCTCTTCCAGAGACTTGGGTTCGATTCCCAGCACCCACATGGCAGCTAACAGCAGTCTGTAACTCCAGTTCTAGGGAATCTGATATCCAGTGCCTTCTTCTGACCTCCTCGGGCATTGTACAACACAGGTACACTTACCTACACACACAACCATTACACTCATACACAGAAGATCAAAATAACAAAATATTTGAAAAAAATAAAGATGAAAAGATAGGAAGAACAAGAGTTTCTTTTGTGTCTCTTCCCTTTTAATTATATAATGAATGAATGAATCAGTTTTCTCCCTTTGCAAGGGATCTAATCCAGTGTCTTATGTATGCTAGGACTCCTAACCACTCTAAGGTATACCCCCAACTTTGCCTTCTTTTTTGCAAGTGTCTCTCCTCTTCAACTCTCTCTTTATTTTTACCTTATATCAGGCAGTACTTCTGTGGTGTTACTTGTTTATTAACTTGTTTTTTTTGGGGGGGGGGTTGGTCTTTATTGAGACAGGGTCTCCCTGTAGCCCCAGCTGGCCTGGAGCTCACTCTATAGACCAGGCTGGCCTTGAACTCACAGAGATCCACCTGCCTCTACCTCCCGAGTACTGGGATCAAAGGCATGCATTGTCTGGTTATTAACTTTTATGTCTAAATAGCTAAATCCTATCAAAAAGGGAGATCAGTTGATTCCCAACTGAACATGTCCATCTGTTGGGAACAGATGGAAGAGAGAGCTTTTCATCCTGTGGAGCAATGGTTAAATAATGCTCTTAAAGTTACTGTTATTTCCTCCTGATGATGAGCTTTCTCTCTTCCCCATTTATTTGACAAACTTCATTCTTATTCAAAAGACCTTATTAAAAAGCTTAAATGTGGGCCTGGAGAGATGACTCAGTGCTTAAGAGCATTTACTGTTCTTCTAAAGTACCCAGGTTCCATTGATCTTTGTCAGTCCAGGGAATCCAACACCCTCTCTGGCCTCTATGGGCACCAGACACATAGGTAGTGCGCACTTACATATCTTAAGCAGGCAAAAGCCCTCAAAAATAAAAATAAAATCTTTTTAAAAGATTCCCTTCCTCCCCTCCCCTCCCCTTCCTTTTTCTTTTCTTTTCTTGTGGTGTTAGCCCTTACACTCAGGATCTTGTGTATGATAGGCAGTGCTTTTATACTGAGCCTAATTCCCAGCCCAGCACTGGAGCTTTTCAAGGTTACAAAGCTATCTTATTTTCTTTGACTTCATGTGTAGTCAACAAATGTTTATTGACTGCTTAATCTTCATTGTTTTAAGAAAGCCTACTATCTAATACAAATAATTGTTAATCACAAATAGCTATGGAACAAATCAGAATACAGTTAACTGACATGGAGAATGAAGAACTCACTTTTTCCTGTAGGAATTGGTGATACCTAGGTTAGTTTAGGATTTGTAGATGAAATAGCACTTGAAATAGGCCTTGAAAGATAAGTGTGAAATGTATGATTAATGGCCTTTGTTAAAACTTCTTGATTTCTTTATTAGAGCTAATGTGGACAGGCACATTGCACATGACTGTGACCCTAGCACATGGGAAAAGGATCTTCCTCAGATGTCATCCGGGATGTACTTTCCTCAACAACAAAATCACTATTTGGCATTTATTCCAAAATCTTAAATACTTTACCTTTAAGTAGCACCTGTTTGGGGCTGATTTATAAAAAGAAATGCATCCTACAGGATTTTCAGTACTACCCAGTCATCATAGACATCAGTCATAAATTTAGGAATTACTCTTCTAAATGTCACCAACAAAAAAGGACCTGAAAGTTAACCCTGAAAGTTAGCCCTGAAAGTTAATGTCTTTCTTGCGTATCCCACTGATTTTCTTCCCCTTTCAGCCACAGACCCCTTTGCTTCTGTTTTTGGAAATGAATCATTTGGAGATGGATTTGCTGACTTCAGCACGTTATCAAAGGTAATCTGCAATGAATAAAGGAAAGGAAAAATTTGTCATGTTCCCATCACATGAGCAGACCTTCCTTTCCATTGCTAAGTCCTCTCACAAACATTAGAACTGGATTGTAATTCAGGTAAAAGTTACAGATAAACTGTAACATAAATTATATTTCTATATGTGAGCAGATAATGGTGGTAATTTAGGTGATTTTATTTTTTTTTTTCTTTCTTTTTTTTTTTGGTCTTTTTGAGACAGGGTCACCTTGTAACTCCAGCTGTCATACGTAGACCAGGCTGGCCTTGAACTCACAGAGATCTGCCTGCCTCTGCATCCCAAGTGCTGGGAATAAAGGCATGTGCCACCACACCTGGCAATTACAATTATTTTACTGATTATAATTATTGATTATAATTTTTTTAAGTGGTGGCCTTTAGTCCCAGCACTTGGGAGGCAGAGGCAGGCAGATCTCTGTGAGTTCAAGGACAGCCTACAGAAGCCCTTTTTTCCACTCCTTACCTCTGCTGCAGAGATGGCAGATCTGTACCTTGCTTGGACAGAGGCCCCAAAGAGGCTTAGGCCACTGAACCTCTGTTTACCATAAAGGATTTCTTCAGATATGCACCAGTCATGCAGGTTCTCTTAGTAAAGGCTTCTTTATTAAAAGGCAGGGGTGTGAGAGGGATAGAGAGATAGATGCCCCTATGGCTAGTTCATGATGGCTGTCCTGATGCTGTTCCTCCTGTCCTTTTTGTACAGGCTTTATATATATATATATGAAAAGCACGTGAGTTAAAGCCCGCCTGGGGAAACTATAGTTTACAGAATGTGCTTACATCAAAAGAAGTGAGGGGAGAATCTCAGAGAGGATCTAAAAATCACTTAACAATAACACATGAAAAGGTTAAAAGCAAATAGAACAATCCTGACACTAACATGTGACAGGTGGAGGCTTCTCCCAGGATGCTTAATCCATGCTTAATCCACACATCAAAGGAATTCTAGGGCCAGCAGAGAGCTCACCTGGCATTCCAGAGAACAGGGGTGTGAAATGAACTCTTATTTATTTATTTATTTTTAATTTTTGTATGTGTATGAATGTCTGCATGTAGGTTTGTGCACCCATGTCCTGCAATGCCACGGAGGTCAGAAGAGGGTGTGGGGTTCCCCTTGGAACTGGAGTTAAAGACGGTTCTCAGCCGCCATGTGGGTGCTGGGGATCAAACCTGGGTCCTCTGCAAGAGCAGTCTTAACCACTCTTAGTGGTTAAGGTTAGCGCTCTTAACCACTAGGCCATCTCTCCAGCCCCAAAATGAACTCTTTTCTAAGATGCTCATGTCTCTGTGTGAACAGGGCTGCAAGCCTAAATATCTTGTCTTGGACTATAGATCAGCCTGGTCTACATAACGAATTCCAAGACAGCTGGAGCTACAGGAAGACCCTGTCTGAAAAAAAAAAGATTTGCTCAACATCATGCTTAGTTTTTTGTCTATTTAAGAACATTTCAAAAAAAGGGGCTGGAGAGATGGCCTAGTGATTAAGAGCGCCAACTGCTCTTACAGAGGACCTGGGTTCAATTCCTGGCACCCACATGGCAGCTGAGAACCGTCTTTAACTCCAGTTCCAGGGGAATCCAACACCCTCTTCTGACCTCTGCGGCATTGCATGACACAGGTGCACAAACCTACATGCAGACAGTACGTTCATACACATGAAAAATAAATTTTAAAAAAGGAACATTTTTTAAAAAGAACATTAAAAAAAAAGAATGGTGCATGCCTTTAATCCTAGCACTCAGGAGACAGAGGCAGGCGGATCTTTGTGAGTTCAAGGCCAGCCTGGTCTACAGAATGAGTTCCAGGACAGCTGGGGCTACAGGGAGGCCCTGTCTCAAAAAGACCAAAAAAAAAGACTTTTTGACCTACATTCCCCTCAGCACTGTCTGGTCAGTAGCCATGACTTTCACTTCATTCCTGCTGTACTAGTTATTTGATTTTTATGCTCTGAGATTATTAGGGTCTGTCCTAAGATAAATACTATATAAACCCCGGTTTTGACTATCCTACCTATTTTCCAGCACAGCTGTAGAAGGATTTGAAGCTATGCCCAGCTGTCTCCACACTACCCCCCCCCTTTCCTGGCAATGTCTAGAGACATTAGTACTTTTTACAACTAGGTGGTGAGTGCTACTCACATCTAGTGAGTAAAGGCCAAAGATGTTGTTAAACATCCTGAAGAACACTGCACAGCCCCCATAGTTATTCCCTCCCCAAATGTTAGTAGTGCCACTATTGAAAAACACTGGCCTAAAAAGATCTCGAAAAATACACTGGTGTGTTAGAGGAAAGGCCATCTTTCATTACTCTACATAGTTGAAGGTCAGGATCTTCACACCTACATTAAGACATCCCATAGAATCAGTTTTATTTTATATTTATTTATTTATTTATTTATTTATTTACTTATTTATTGACTTATTTATTTATTTTGGTCTTTTTGAGACAGGGTCTCCCTGTAGCCCCAACCTTCCTGGAATTCACTCTACAGACCAGGCTGACTTTGAACTCACAGGGATCTGCCTGCCTCTGCCTCCTGAGTGCTGGAATTAAAGGCATGCACCAACATGCCTGGCTATTTTTTTTTTTATGTGCATTAGTGTTATACCTTGCATGTAAGTACACCTCTGTTGTGCAGTGTTGCCTCTGCAAGCCAGAAAGAGAGCATTGGATCCCCTGGTACTGGAGATACAGATAGTTGGTAGCTGCCATTTGGGTGCTGGGAACCAAATCCAGATCTGCAAAAGTAGCTGGTGCTCTTAACTGCTGAGCCATCTCTCCATCCCACAGTTGAAAAATTGACTTTCAAAAAAAAAAAAGAAAAATTGATTTTCAGTTCATCTTCATTGTTCACCTAGATGTCATTTTCTTTAATATTACACTGTTCCTATATTTAAGTGCGTTAAGAAACACAGTCTCTCCTCTGTTCATTGTTGTCCGACTCCACCTGCCCCTTTGGATGGCCTCAGGTGGCTTTGTTGTCAGTACTGTCCGCTGCTTAGGAAGCCTTCAGTCCATAGCTAGCTTGTGTGGATATGCTCTGTTGCTCTGCAGTTAATGAAGTCCCTACTCATTCAGAACAATTTCAGTCCTGTTCTTGAAGGCAAAGGTTAAAAGTTGTTTAATACTTAAATCATTCCTCTGAGTATTTTGTGACCGTATGTACATCCAGTCGTATAGACATTTCTTCTTTAAACAAAGGTCAGCAATGAAGATCCTTTCCCTCCCACTGCGTCAAGTTCTGTGAGCAATGCATTGGAGGAGGCATCAGTCAAGAGTGAAGACGCACCCCCAGCCCTGCCACCAAAGATTGGAACTCCAACAAGACCTTGCCCACCACCACCTGGTATGTGAGTTGAGGCCTTTCCTAAATCAGTTTGATGCCTTTCTGCTGTCTAAAGAGTATTGTGTGAACTCTTCTTACACACTTATGTATCTTATATTAAAAAAAAGTCAAGCACTTAGCGCAAACTTGGCGCTGTTATTTTCTGACCTCAGTACTTATTCTGGCATGTGCCTAGGTTCCACTCCTTACAGCTGGCGGGAGCTGTCTTTCTGGCATGAGCCTCTCCCACCTCCATGTCAGAGATGAAATGAATGAAAGAGGTACAGGTGAAATCTTCTATGGTTTGGAACCCCACTGATTATCATCTGAATAGTTTTTTTTCTACTTTGGTTTTTTAAATTAATTTCTTTGAGAGAAAACTAATTTGAAGTCTCCTTTTCTTAAATCCTGTTTATTGTATTTAGAAAACACAAGGAAGAGGCAGGCAAGGGTGGTAAAAGAAGAAATACTTGCCCCTTTAATATGAGAAAATAGGCTTTTGGTATCCAGAATTCAGAAATGTAGTAACTTAAAACAAAGCATTAGCTTTTCTGAAGGGAAATACTAATTCATTTTAAGGAGTAGAACTCCTTTAGTTTATAATGGTGATATTTTTAGTCCAAGAGAAAAGTCTTCATAGCTGTATTTTAAAATTTAGTTTTATTTAATATATTTGTGTTATGTTTAGTACTATATAAAGGAAAGGTCTGTTTTCAATGTAAAGACAATTCCCTGAATATTGGTAGCACTTCCAAGCTGTTCTATGACCAGGCACATTTGGCACATTGATTTTTTTTTTTTTTTTTTTTTTCAAGACAGGGTCTCCCTGTAGTCTCAGCTGTCCTGGAACTCACTCTGTAGACCAGGCTGGCCTTGAACTCACAAAGATCTGTCTGCCTTTGCCTCCTGAGTGCTAGGATTAAAGGCGTGCACCACCACGCCCAGTGAGGCACATTGATTTTTTTAAAAAATACTTTAGGAGATTGAGAGATGTCCTAGCAGTTAAGAGCGCCGACTGCTCTTGCAGAGGACCCGGGTTCGATCCCCAGGACCCACAAGGCGGCTGAGAACCATCTCTAACTCTAGTTCCAGGGGAATCCGACACCCTCTTCTGATTTCCTCAGCATTGCATGACACGGGTGCACAAACCTACACGCAGACAGTACATTCATACACATAAAAAATAAATGAAATTAAAAAAAATATACGTATGAATGTATTGCCTGCATGTACATAAGTACATCTGTGTCATGCAATGCCCTTAGAGGTCAGAAGAGGACATTGGATATTCTGGAACTAGAGTAACTGCCATGTGGGTCCTCTGAGAGAGCCATCTTCTTTTTTTTTTTTTTTTTTTTTTTTTTTTGAGACAGGGTCCTTCCTATAGCCCCAACTGGCCTGGAACTCACTCTGTACACCAGGCTGGCCTTGAACTCACAGAGATACGCTTGCCTCTGCCTCCTGAGTGCTAGGATTAAAGGTGTGCGCCACCACACCTGGCTTAAAGATGGATCTCGGCTGCTGTTGAGGATGGAACCTGGTCCTCTGCAAGAGCAGTGGGTGCTCTTAACCGCTGAGCCATCTCTCCAGCCCCAGGAGATCATTCTTGTCTTTTCAAAATAACCTCCCTATGGCATTTCTTGAGCAGATTATTCTTTCATTTTATAAGTTAACAGACTGCCCATACAATTACTTGTCCTTCTGTATCTATTTAAAACCCAGAGTTAAGGGATTTCTTATCTTTTTTGTTTTGTTTTGGGGATTTTTTTGGTCTTTTTTTGAGACAGGGTCTCCCTGTAGCCCCAGCTGTCCTGGAACTCACTTTGTAGACCAGGCTGGCCTTGAACTCAAAAAGATCCGCCTGCCTCTGCCTCCCAAGTGCTGGGATTAAAGGCGTGCACCACCACGCCCGGCTGTGATTTCTTATCTTTTAAGGAAAAGTCACCTATATCATACATTATTAGAAGTAGGGTCATCAGAGAGAGAGAGAGAGAGAGAGACAGAGAGAGAGAGACAGAGAGAGAGAGAGAGAGTAGACAGGGTCTCCCTGTAGCCCCAGCTGACCTGGAACTTGCCATGTAGACCAGGCTGTCCTAGAACTCAACAGAGATCTGCCTCTGCCTCCCAAGTGCTGGGATTAAAAGCCTATACTACCATGCCAGGCTGAGTGAGGTTACTTTTAAAACCTAAGTAGGGGCTGGAGAGATGGCTCAGCAGTTAAGAGCACCAACTGCTCTTGCAGAGGACCCAGGTTCGATTCTTAGCACCCACATGGCGGCTAAGAACTGTCTTTAACTCCAGTTCTGGGGGAATCCGAGGCCCTCTTCTGACCTCCTCGGCCTTGCATGACATGGGTGCACCAACCTACATGCAGACAGTACATTCATATACATAAAAAAATAAATTAATTAATTAAAAACCCACCTAAGTAAAATGCCCTAATTAATGCTTTAATTAAAGCTGAGAACAAGGCTAATGAGATGGCTTATAGGGCAAAGGTGCTACTACACAAGCCTGGTCCCTAAATTCAATCCCTGGAATCCACATAGAGGTTCAAAGATGAAACCCACTCCACAAAGTTGTCCTCTGACAGCATGTATGTCCATGTCCACACATGCTCCATTCACACATACACATTGTAATAGTAATAGTAGTAGTAGTAGTAGTAGTAGTAGTAGTAGTAATAAAAGCTAAGAACATTTGTGTGAACATTGTAGAAAAATGGAGAAGTCATGCTTTGTTGGAAAGATCACTGCTTAGGAGCTTTAATTTCATATTCTGGATAGCCCTTGCCTCGTTCAATAGATTTTTTTTTTCCCTCCCAGTTCTGGGAATTGAATCTAAAGCCTCACACACGCTAGACAAGTGTTCTACCACTGAGTTAGGCTCCTGACCTTTTTGTTTGTTTGGTTTGTGTTTTGGACAGTGCCCCACATAGCCCAGGATGGCCTCAAACTCACTATGTAGCCAAGGATGACCTTGAATTCCTGGTCCTCCTGTCCCACCTCTCGGGTGCTGGGATTCTAGGTTTATGCACCAGGCCTAGTGTTTTGTACTTCATTGGTTGGTTGGTTTTTGCTGTTGTTTGTTGTTGTGTACTGGAGATTGAACCTAGGGCCTTCTAAGCTGCAATCTGAACCATCACTCTGTGCTCTTTTTTTTTTTTTTTAAATTTAATTTACTTTTGTATGTGTATGAATGTACTGTCTGCATGTAGGTTTGTGCACCCGTGTCGTGCAATGCTGCGGAGGTCAGAAGAGGGTGTCGGATTCCCCTGGAACTGGAGTTAAAGACGGTTCTTAGCCGCCATGTGGGTGCTGGGAATCGAACCCTGGTCCTCTGCAAGAGCGGTCGGCGCTCTTAACAGCTAGGCCATCTCTCCAGCCCCTACTCTGTGCTCTTAAATGTATAATTACCTCGGTGTCTTAGCTGTTAGATGGTGGCAGCAACTCAACTCAGATTTTGCCCATTTTCAGAGGACTTTTGGAGGGATGCATATTTGATAACAGACATCTTTTGTAAACTGCTACATTTATGAAGTTTTGTGGGGGGGTATTTATTTATTTATTTATTTATTTATTTATTTATTTATTTTTGGTCTTTTTGAGACAGAGTCTCCCTGTAGCCCTAGCTGTTCTGCAACTCACTATGTAGACCAGGCTGGCCTTGAACTCACAGAGATCCTCCCGTGTGCTGGGATTACAGTCGTGCACTACCACACCCCACTGAAATTTTGTAGATGACAAAAAGGTTAAGTGGGGACTAGAGAGATGACTCAGCAGTCACAAGTGCTGGCTGGTCTTGGCTGGTCTTGGCTGATCTTGGCTGGTTTTGGCGGAAGACCCCCACATTTGGTTCCCAGCACCCACATGATGGCTCTCAGTGGTCTGTAACTCCAGTTCTAGGGGATCCAAAGTTCTCTTCTGGCCTCCGCAGGACCAGGCGTGCACATGGTGCATGCACGTGCACACATAAAGACATGCACATGGTGCATACACATACACATACACATAAAGACATGCACATAGACACATCAAATGAAAAAAAAATTTTTTTTTTTTGTATTTTTTGAGACAGGGTCTCCCTGTAGTCCCAGCTGTCCTGGAACTCGCTCTATAGACCAGGCTGGCCTTGAACTCACAGAGATCTGCCTGCCTCTGCCTTTGCCTCTACCTCTGCCTCCCAAGTGCTGGGAGAAATTTCTTTTTTTAAAGTGGGGCTTTGTGTTTTAAGTTACTAGGGGTTATATATGCGTATATATACATACACACATCAGAGAGCTGGAAGAAATTTGCCAGTCTTCCTTAGGACTATGTTTCTTTGAGTAGGGAAAGACTTAATCTTTATACAGAAAAGAAAAAAAAAAAAAGGATTTGTGATCCATTCTCCTCTTTGCTTTTTTATTTATTTATTTAGTCCTTGTTCATTTAGTTGCGCCTAAAATATATTTGAGAACAAGTGTAGGGAACATAAGGGCGACTGTTGGTGAGGCCCTTGATGACAGTTCTGAGAATGTTTTTTGGTTCTTGCCCCATCTGCCAGCCTCAGTTCTTTGATGCTTTCTGTGTACATGTTGTGTCCTTGCGTTTGCTGTATTTACTGGTTAATTGTAATGATTTTGATCCAGGGAAAAGACCCATCAACAAATCGGATTCTTCTGATCCCTTTAAACTGAATGATCCATTTCAGCCTTTCCCAGGCAATGATAGCCCCAAAGAAAAAGATCCTGATATGTTTTCTGATCCGTTCACTTCTGCTACCACCACTACCAGTAAAGAGGATGACCCAAGCAGCTTTGCTGACTTTAGTGCTGTAAGTACTGAGAATGGGCAGTTTGGGGAAAGCTTTGCATTTCCAGTTTGAAGCGCTTTCAGAGATTACTTTGTAGTCTGCCAAATTTGCATCAATTCAACTAAATTTACCAACATACTAAAAATGATCTTTCATTTTTATTCTTCCCCCAAGCAAAACCTATGTTTGAATTCGTTTTGATGGTTCTAGAGTTGTTCCATTGCTCAGTTCATTTTAGTAGTCTCAGTTCTTAGAACACGAAAGTTGTTTATAAACGTGTCTTTTAGTCGTGGTAATATCATTGTGAATAGAATGTTGGCAGTTATCATTTTGCAGATGGTTATGTATGATGGTGATTTAATAGTTTGCTGTCTACCCACTGGATAAATAATGCCAGTAATAAGTTTGTATATTTGTAACTATATATGTGGTATTTGTGTACAAAGCTTTAATGATTTCTAGAAACCAGTCAGAAATTTGTATGAGGGGATGGTGCTAGTGTTTCTCTGAGTAGAAAACAAAACATAGCAGTTTTCATGATTTGGCCATGCTGGTGGTTCTTTTTCCCTGTTTTAGGATTTTTTGTTGTTGTTGTTTTGGTCTTTTGGAGACAGGGTCTCCCTGTAGCCCCAGGTGTCCTGGAACTCACTCTGTAGACCAGGCTGGCCTTGAACTCACAAAGATCCGCCTGCCTCTGCCTCCCAAGTGCTGAGATTAAAGGCGTGCACCACCACACCCAGCTCCTGTTTTAGTTTTATAAAACGGCTGTGCCACTATGAGCCCAGTTCTTCATGCTAAACTTTTGTTCTAATATAACTTTCTAAGATTACTACTTCCAGTTTTACTGTTAAAATCTAAGAATTCTTTAATCATTTGGAGAGCTCTAATTCACTAGCCTCCCATATTTTCATTTTCTGAAATAGGAAGCTCTAATTAGAGACTGTACTGTGAAGTGCCATGGAGATACCATGTATTTCATCATTGTTATATAAAGCCAAAAATGTTTTTTGTTTTTATTTGGGGGTTTTGTTTTCATTTTATTTTGAGGCAGGGTCTCACCTTGTAGCTCTGGCTGTCTTATAGTTCACTCCATAGACTAGACAGCCTCTGCCTCCCTCATGCTTGAGCCACCACACCTGACCTTTAGTGACTTTCTTAGGAATAGCTAACAAAATTTCATTTCTCTGAGACAAGGTATTGCCTCAGCTGGCCTGAAACATGCTATGTAGGCCAGGCTGGCCTTGAACTCACAGAGATCTGCCTGCTTCTGCCTCCTGAGTGTTGGGATTAAAGACATCTACCACCATGCCCAGATTTTTTGTTTCTCTTTTTTTTTTAATATTTTTTTAATTTTTTAAATTTATTTCTGTATGTGTATGAATGTACTGTCTGCATGCAAGTGTGTGCACCCATGTCATGCAGTGCCTCAGAGGTCAGAAGAGGGTGTCGGATTTCCCTGGAACTGGAGTTCTCCTGGAATTGGAGTTTCAGACGGTTCTTGGCTGCCATGTGGGTGCTGGGGATCAAACCCGGGTCCTCTGTAAGAGCGGTTGGCACTCTTAACCGCTAGGCCATCTCTCCAGCCCAATTTTTTGTTTCTCATGTCAGGCAGTGACACCCATTGCTTATTCTGTAATGGGAATTTCTCTCTATCACCTTACGTTCTTGATTTTTGGAGATGAACGATCTAATGGCCAAATGACCCTGGCCACTGAATTGGTTATTTTATCTCACTCTGCCTAGTGAGAAAACAGGTAGACAGGAATCTATGCAGCTAAGACAGCTGTAAAACCTACCGTTTGAATCTATACTCTTAAGTTCCAGTGGCTTCTCCTGAATGAGAAGGAACAAAATAGAAATCTTCATTTTGAATATTGAAAAAAATGACATTTCAGAATTATCTTTGTGTACATTTTATGTTGGGTGGAATTTGAATTGTTTTAAGCAGAGAATGAATGGATGGAGTTTCTTTGGAGACTGTAATTCTTTTGGTATAAAATAACACTCTGGCAGGTTATGACATTCATTGTGTTACATATGGTTTCAGCAGGTCAGAATCTGGTTGGTATGAGTCTTGAAAGATAGCTGGGGCATTTGCTTATTCTGGTCCCCAGAATCTCAGTACAGTGTAGTATAAAGTAGCTTGAAATAAAATCCTCCGTTTTCCATTGTGAAAGATTTGTGATTTACAGCTCCATTTTCAAAAAGTGTCTCATTATGTAGCCCTGGCTGACCTGGAATTCTGTGTACACCAGGTTGGCCTTAAACTCACAGAGCTGGTCCACCCAGCTCTGCCTCCTAAGTGCTAGGATTAAAGGCATGCACCACTTTCAAACTGTTTTGTTTTTTTGTTTAAGTAATTTGGTTCACCTAATATTATACATAGCAAAATCTCACTGCTTTATAGTTTTTCTGTATTCTGAAAGGCTGAATAGAAAATCACTAGTGCCATTCATTTTAATTATTTATCAACCAGACATGGTATCCATACAGCTATAATCCTACCACTCAGGAAACCTAGGCTGGAGGATCCTGAGTTTGAAGCCAGCCTGAGCTTCAGCATAAGATCCTGTGGAAAACAAAACAAATGAGCATAAGAAGAGTGATAACTAATGTTTACATTTTCTGTTCTATCTTAAGCATTTCTCCTTTTTTGAGACAGGATCTCACTTGGCCCAGATTGCCCCTCTGATCTGCAGTTCTCCAGCCTCAGCCTCCTAAGAACTGGACTATAGGCATGTGCCACCATGCCTATAACTTCTTCTCTTTTGAGTGATACCTTTAACATTAATATTTTTACTTTATGGACTCTGCTATACTTTATACTTTTATAAAGAATCATAGATTACATTAATTTTTTTAAGAATTAAAACACCTGGGGCTGGAGAGATGGCTCAGAGGTTAAGAGCACTGGCTGCTCTTGCAGAGGGAATTCTAATCCCACCACCCAAATAGAGGCTAGCAACTGTCTTTAACTTCAGTTCCAGTGGATCTAATTCCTTCTTCTGACCTCTGTGGGCATTGCATGACATGGTTACACTTAACATACATGCAGGCAATATACTCGTACGCATAAAGAAAATAAAAATAATAAATAATATTGAAAAAACTTAAACCACCATCAGGAGGTAGTTGAAACATACTTTCAGAAACAATGAGCAAGTAACAGGAAAATTCCCAGAATCCTTCAGATAAAATAAGTAGTTAATGCTCTTTTATAAACCATTTGTAAACCATTCATTCATTTGTTGTTTTGAATGGCAGTATCCCTCTGAAGAAGATATGATTGAGTGGGCCAAGAGGGAAAGTGAACGAGAGGAAGAGCAGAGGCTAGCCCGGCTGAATCAGCAGGAACAAGAAGACCTGGAACTGGCTATTGCACTTAGCAAATCAGAGATAGCAGAAGCATGAAGAATTTGATTGTGTTCTTTGTCAACAATACAATATATTCCTCTTCCTGAATACTGAAGCTCTTTACCATGTGTATCAAAACTACCTATGAGCATGGAGATACAGAAGTTTGAAATTCCTATAAATGTGACAAAAGTCTAGTTTGTTATTGTTGTTGTTTAAAAAAATATTTCAAATCTATCTTATTTTTTCTTCCAAAAGCAGTACCCTGGTCAGACAGCTTCACCTTGACCCCTGTTCTGTGTGCATTTACAGTGAGCACTTGCCTGCTTATGCTGCTTTACCTGTAAAGCTAGAGAAATCAAGCTTCCGCTTTCTGGAATCTACAAGACGTAGCTTCACCCTGTACTACCCTTACTCTGTAGTTATTATGATAATAGTGGTCGAAGTTCTTAAAGTCTGCAGGTATTTTTCCCTGAATTGAATAGTTGAAGGGGCGGGGAAGGTAAAGAACATCCTATTTCTTTTATGATTAGTATAAATTGGCTAGTTAAAAGTACATTTTTGTATGTCCTTACAAAGAAAATAAAATTTGCATAGATCAACTCCACTATGGAAAAAGGGGTGTATTAGGTTGAATCACTACAGCTTCAGACTCAAGTAATTCCTAAAGAAAAGCATTAAATAGGCTTTAAACAATTTTATCTGAACCTAAAGAATTTTAAGATTAACAGATACCTCACCACATGTTTGCTAATCAATGAAAACAGTTTCTTACAAATAAAATTTTAAGGGAATGTTCATTTTAAGTGCCAGATAGTAGAAAAAAATTTATGGCTTAAAATACAGCCCTTCGCATTGCAGAAACTTGCCGTGCCGTGTGCCCGTTCTGCCTTTGCTGAGGCCCAGTCCTCTAGCTCATGGTGACTGTGCTCTCCAGCTTGGCTGGGAGACTCAGGAAGAATTGGAAGGTGCTTCAGTTTTTCACTGTTTGTTTGTTTTCTTTAATGAAGGCCGCATGACTTGAATGTGAGCACTTCCACTGCGTACAAATGGAACAGTGCTTTTTGTTTAAATTAGTTTATTTATGCATCTCATGTTTTTCACCCATAAAACTGGCACACTAGCCTTCCAAAAAATCTTGTTTTCAAGATGAAACTTAATTTGGCAGGGTTTTTTTGTTTGTTTTGTTTTGTTTTATTTTGTTTTTTAATTATCAGAACTGTTTGTTAAAAGCCCATCTTCTAGGCCAAGCCTAGTCTACAGAGTGAGTTCCAGGACAGGTGGGGCTACAGGGAGACCTGTCTCAAAAAGATCCCCCCCCCTGCCCCGCCCAAAAAAGCCCATTTTCTGTTAAACTAGCAGACAGGTGATTTTGACATAGACTATGAATTCTAATCTTTTTTTTTTTTCTTTTTTACCTGAATTAGTTATTTAGATAGTGTTTTCAATACCAAGATAAAGAAAAATGCACCTACAAACTTAATTACCTGGGGTCACCAAGTCAAGGTGATGTTGAGATGTATTAATCAGAGTAATTTCCTGCCTGACCTACAAATAAATTCCACAATACCTAAATCAGTTCATCTTGAGATGGTGCTTTTTTTTCTTTCCACACAGTATTAAACAGCTGAGATTTAAAAACAAATCTAAACCACTTTCTTGTGCTTTTTTCTACTTTTATAAATAGAAATATTTCAGCATAAAAAGTCATACATATGCCAGGTATGGTGGCTTATGCCTTTAATCCCAGTACTTGGGAGGCACAGGCAGGTGGATCTCGTGTGAGTTCCAGGCCAGCTGGGGTTACATGTCTCAAAAAATAAAAAAGAAAAGAAAAAAGTCATACATATGAATCAAGGACTGAATCCTAATCACAGGGTTTAGTTTTGATAAACTAATCCAGTGGCCTGAGTCTTCACTGCAAAAGTTCATTGAGAGGTAGTGCTGGTAGATGTTATCTTCTGTTTGTTCCCCCTGCCTATTCTTCAGGAAAAAGGTAAGTTGACTTGTTGACTTGAATAACCTTCTTTTGCACTGAGAAAATCAACAAGCGTTTGAAATGCTTTAAAACATTTTTTAATTAAAAAACACTCTGGAAAATATTAAATATCTGTAACTTATAAACACCCACTTTTGATGTAATAAGGACATCCTAATCTTATGTATGTTTAACTGAATTACATAGATTCTTATCTTTTGTTAAGATATGTATACTTAGTGGACCAGTCTAATATAAAACTATGTACATATCATATAAATATGTCTCCATGCTTGCTTGTGTAGGATGAATGGCCCAAGAGTCATTTGTTATATTTTATGGTGTTGGACCCTGGCTCCAGAGCCTGTGCTTGAGACAAGAACAAAGTTTTAACCACCTTTTACCTACTTATTCTGCTTTACTTGAGCTCTCTTCATAGAGTTTTTTTCATGTTTCAAACTTAAAATTACAGTCTGTAATTATGAGAATAACCTTTAAGAAATAAAAAGTATACTATCTATACATTTTGCACTGGACTTTTAAACTATTCTCTGATTGTGTGTGCACTGTATTCCTGAGGAAAGGCAGGTGGACAGTTTTTAGGGTTTTTTTCCTCCTATTTTGTGAAAGGAAGTTAGGAAATTTGTGTGCATAGAGCCAGTGTCTGAAACACGTGCTTTGTATGTATTTGCTGAGTGAAGATCTGTGACTTGGACTCTTAGGAGACACTACCATCCAGTAAATTCAGACTTTCCTGGGCTCAAATCTCCATTCTGCCATTCTTTAAAATATTTTTATTTAAAAAATTTTTTTTTATTTTAATAATGTGAGTGTTGTGCCTGCATGATGTATGTGTACTACATGTCTGCGTAGTACCTGCAGAAGCCAGCAGAGGGATAAGATGCCCTGGAACTGGAGTTATGGATGTTTGTGAGCCACCATATGAGTTCTGAAAATGTAACCCAGGTCCTCTGCACCATCTCTCCCAGCCCTCTTTTGCCATTTTTGAGAAAATTCCCTGATTCCTAGAATGAATATCATAATGTATAATTCATAAAATTGTTCTAAATGATTTGACACTGATAGATTTTCTTTTTTTTTTCTTTTTTTTTTTTTTTTTCTTTTTTTTCTTGAGACAGGGTCTCCCTATAGCCCCAGCTGGCCTGGAATTCACTCTGCAGACCAGGCTGGCCTTTAACTCACAGAGATCCACCTGCCTCTGCCTCCCGAGTGTGTGTGCTCTTAACCCTTGAGCCATCTCTCCAGCCCCTAGATTTTCCTTCTTTTTGAGATAAAGGTCTTGTTATATGAGGCTAACCTTCAACATGTGATCCTTCTGCCTTCATGACTAGTTGAGATTACACACTTGCGGTCTCACACCAGTTAGCTTCATAGTCTATTTTAAATTCAGCTATCTGCTAGCTTAGTAGAAGATGGGCCTTTAACAGAGGAGGAGTTCTGGGGGGTGGAGAGCTGGCTGAGTTGTGAAGAGCACTGGCCGCTCTTGTGGAGGACCTGGGTTCCATTCCGAGCACCCACATGGCAGCTAACAACTGTCCATGACTGAAGTTCTTCCCCTGACTTCTGCGGGCTTTGCATGACATGGGTGAATTTACACATGTGAATTTACACACATAAAATAAAATGATAAATATTAAAAACAAAGGTGTTCTGATAATTTGGCAGTTCTTTTTTTCTCTGTCTATTTAAAAACTAAGTTTTTTTTTTTCTTGCTAATTTTATAGGTGAAAAACATAGAGATGTGGTGGCGCACACTTTTAATCCCAGCACTCAGGAGGCAGAGGCAGGCCAGCTGGGGCTGCAGGGAGGTCCCATCTCAAAAACAAAACAAAAAGATTCAATCCTGTGCTTCAGTTTATACAGCTAAGAATCAATGAACCAAAAACTGAATTCTGATCTCTGACTCTAAACATGGTAAAAAGTACACAGTTTGCATACTTTGTATTATTTTGTGTGGAAAAATTGTTTATAGGAAATGGTAGGAGCAGACAGGGTAAACAGTAACATAGCATTTTTAATAAAGTTTAATTCTTATCCTAAATATTAGTCCCTTCAGTCCTCACAATGGCAAGCAAAAATACCCAAACAAGAGCTCAGGAAACCAGGGTTTAATGTTCACTGTTCTAAGAATCCAGAGGAGCCACACTCCTCCCGAGATGAGTGTTGGCCTGGCATTGTAATTAAACCCTCCATTAAAACTCCACATGGTTAAGTGAGTGGTCTCTCTGCTGCAACTTTACAACAATTTGAGGGGGACCCCTGGGCCCTAACATAACATCTTGGGGGCTTGTCCAGGATTCCCCAAAGAGAACTGGATGGACTGGAGACATCTGGCTGGCCATGTCTTTTGGGTAAGAGAGTACTTTCACTTTGGTTCTGGTTAAACTTGAGTTACTGGTCTGGGGTGCATGGTTAGCAGAAACTGGATGCAGTATTGCTCCTTGAGCTTAGAGATGGGGGACACCCCAACTCTCCACTGGCACTGGTACAGGGCGAACAGGGGGTTCACCTCAGCAATTTGGAATCCGGGCAAGGGGTCCGGATTTTTGGTTTGGGGATGGACATGGGATCAGCTCTGTGCATGGAGCATTTCTTTGCTTCCTGTCTGTGTAGCCTTTGGTGTTGTGTCTTTGTTCTGTTGTCTGTTGCTTTCAGTTTCATTCTCTGAGATCTCAAGATGGGAAGTTCTAAATCTCCCACCTGTGGTCCCTGGGAGACTCTGGACCCTGTGTGAATTGGAATGCCAACCTTCTCGGGGGTTGGGTGGCCATCGGAAGGCTCTTTTGATGAACAGCTTGTTAACTGAGTTTTCAGGTTGTTCTCGGTGACCCTGGGCATCCAGATCAGCAGCCCTGTATCATCGCCTTGCAGGAGCTCATTCGAGTCCTCCCGAGTGGCTGGGCCCCTTTCTTCCCCCACCCCGGCAGAGAGTCCTGGTCACCAGGGCCACAGAGCCCTCAGAACTGTATAGGATCTGGAATGGCAGTTGGCCCCTTGGCTGGGCCTCTTGACCCAAACTCCCCTTTGGCTCAGGGGTCCTCAGCTGTCACTGAACCTTACACCTGCTCTGCTGGAAAATTTAGAGACTCCTCTGGGGCCCTGCCCCACCCAAAGCCAGGTGAGCCTCTTTATCTCCTACTGCAAGCTACAGGAGAAGAAAGGATTCAACTTTTTCCAGATTTAAAGGTGGTAACTATGTCTTGTGTTTGTGGTAACTATTCTTCTGTGTGTCTAAGAGTCATGTAGTCCTGCTCCTCATGCGTCTAAGTTTGTGTGTGTTTGTAATTCAGTCATTGTAATTGTCTCATGTTGGTTCTGTCAAAGTGGCCACTTCAAAAAAATAATCCAGAGGAGCCGGGCGTGGTGGCACATGCCTTTAATCCCAGCACTTGGGAGGCAGAGGCAGGCGGATCTCTGTGAGATCAGGGCCAGCCTGGTCTACATAGTGAGCTCCAGGCCAGATGGGACTAACGGGAGACCCTGTCTCAAAAAGACAAAAAAAAAAAAAAAAAAAAAAAAAAAAAAAAAGAATCCAGAGGAGAAATAAGTAATCCATGTGGTCACTCTTGAGTGTTAATGGAATAGATCCACTGCATTACATCTAATATACTTCAAAACATGTTCCAAGGCTGGGGCAGTGGTGCACACCTTTAACCTCAGCCTTTAGGAAGCAAAGGCAGGTGGGTCACTGGGAGGTGGAGCCAGTCTAGTCTACGTAGGCCAGCCAGAGCTGCATAGTAAGACCCTTGTCTCCAAAACAAAAACCTGTTTTTCAGGGGCTGGAGAGATGGCCAGCAGATTTGAGTGCTGCTGTTCTTGCCGAGTACTAGAATTCCCAGCACCACCCACATCAGTTGTCTCCTAACCACTTGGAACTCTAGCCGGTGGAATCCAACACCCTCTCTGGCCTCCTTGGGCACCTATACACACACACACACACACACACACACCAAATACATATATATATATATTTCCCCCCCCCCCTTGGTGTTTTTGAGACAGGGTCTCCCTGTAGCCCAGGCTGCCCTGGAACTCACTCTGTAGACCAGGCTGGCCTTGAACTCACAGAGATCTGCCTGCCTCTGCTTCCCAAGCACTGGGATTAAGGGTGTGTGCCACCATGCCCAGCTAAAATCAAATCTTTTTTTAAGTTGTCTTAATTCATTGTCTTGTTTAACTTACTTGAGTTGGGGCTGGAGAGATGGCTCAGCGGTTAAGAGCACCGACTGCTCTTGCAGAGGACCTGGATTTGATTCCCAGCACCCATTAAAAAAAAACTTACTTGAGTTAATGACACATGAGCACTCCATTGTTAATTACTACTCCATAAGTATATGACAAGAGAAGGCCAGCCTTGATTTTTATTAAAGAAATACAACATTAATCCAGATGTTGGTTTATGCAGAAATAAAAAACTTGTTGGTAATGACAAGGCTCTGGAAAGAAGACATGGAAAGGGAGGTAGAGGGGCTAGAGGTGCAATTCAATTGGTAGAGGGCTTGCCTAGAATGTTTTTAAAACCCTGTGTTTAAGTCGCAGCACCACAGAAACTAGGCAAGCTGTCACTTGTAATCCTAGGACATGACAAGGTGGAGGTAGGTGGGTCAGAAATTGAAGGTCATTCTTGGCTATGTCAGAAGTTCAGCCAGGCTATGTGAGCTCCAACCCCTGAAAAACAGGAAGGCAGAAAGTACTTTTTTTTTTGGTCTTTTCAAGACGGTCTCCCTGTAGTCCCGGCTGTCCTGGAACTCACTCTGTAGACCAGGCTGGCCTTGAACTCACAAAGATCCGCCTGCCTCTGCCTCCCAAGTGCTAGGATTAAAGGCGTGTGCCACCACGCCCCATGAAAGTAAATTTAAGTTTTAGGTATCCCAGTGCAACTGTTATGCCCAGATCACTGGGACCCCCAAAAGACCACCAGGACACACAGCTCTGATGTAAAATGCAATGAGTCTTTTTAATTCAAGCTGAGCTTGGACTGCCACCCTCCTGACAGCAGGCTGGGAGAAGCGGTCCTGAAGCTTGGGGTGGGGTTGGGTCTTCTAAAAGGAAGAACTGCAAATGGGGAATTTTCCAGTTTTGGCATTTTGTTATTGATTCATAGGGACTGAGGAAGCATGATTTGTTAGACTGATAGGTTGGGGCCACCTGGCAGCTTTGGTGGCGCCATGGCAGGGGGTGGGGGTGGGGGGATTTTACTCACTGAGTACATCCTGGCAGAAGAGCAGACATGTTTAACTTTAATCTTTCCCTGTTAGTTATTTTATTTTATTTTATTTTATTTTTTGGTCTTTTCGAGGCAGGGTTTCCCTGTAGTCCCAGATGTCCTGGAACTCGCTCTGTAGACTAGGCTGGCCTTGAACTCACAAAGATCCACCTGCCTCTGCCTCCCAAGTACTAGGATTAAAGGTGCGCGCCACCACTCCCGGCTCCCTGTTAGTTATTTTCAACAAACAACCTTTGGTCCTTCCCTGTTAGCTATTGAGATATTCTGTGGTTTCTCCTGGAATCTGAGGATGGGGGCTGTTTCTCAGATGGTGTATTTCCACAAAATAGAAAAATGGAGTCTATCTTGTTTCCTTATAACCAGTCCCTCTTTACATTCCCCCATTCCTGTGGGTACTCTTTTTTTGGGGGGGGGGGTTATTAATGTTCTTTATTGAGGGACAAGAGAACAGCAACTTGCAGTTATCTGGAGCTGTGGGTGGTTGTGATAAACCCCCCAACAGTAAACTGTAATATCAAAAATAAAATCAGGTTATCAGAAAGATAGATAAAAGACCGGTGTGCCAAGTGTAAGGTAATGTACTGTGTCATGTTAGAAAATATCTCAGAGATAGATTACAGATTTAATGTGCCATGCAGAAAATAACCGATTTTATATTCTCATGGTTATGGCTCGTCATTCTGGAGCCCTGTGTACTAAAGTGGCCCTCTATTCTAGAGCTCTGTGTACTAAACTTTTTTCCAATTCCTCAAACCAGGTATAGGTCCTCTCTCCTCTGAGACCCTAGACAGAGGTCCTCTGATTGCTAATGCACCCAGCACTTCTAAGTTAGATTTGGCTCAAAAATAGTTCTATTTCCTAACACTGTATGCATCCAAAAGAAGATACTTTGGATGGACTTGTTACCTAAGGGAAAACTCACACATGTGACTGTTGAAAATTCCTGGAAAGCATAATGCTGAGGATCCAACACCGAGGATAATAATCAGTAAGAAAAGATTAAATAATGAAACCCCCATTGAGAGATTCCATGGACTTTTAAATGGGACATTTAATTCTCCATGTTCCTCTCTTGGTTCCCTAGCTATGGAAGAAGTCAGAGTGGGTCAGGCCCCGATTCCCTCTTTGGCATTGGGGTAACCTCTTCAGTGGTAATGGTGTGTAAAAGTAGGAGCTAGAAGATTGGGCTAGGCATTTAGGTCAGACCCACCCCAAAGAGCCAGTTTCTCTTCCAGCTGAAGAAGACTCTGGGATCTGCAAGGGACCTATGCTTCTGTTTCCTCTGACTTGTGGCTCATACATCCTTAACTCACTTGGTCAGTTTTATATTGACCAGCAGTCAGTTCTTGCCATCCTAATGACTGTGGTCTTCATGAAAGAACGATTAGGAGCCAAGGGAGATGGCTCTCAGGTCAGCCCACATCAGACTTGACCAAAATGGTATAAATGATAATTATCGACAGGAGGCCATATGATGATGTCATCCAAATGGACCAAATATCTTAAAGAGACCAAGATTGGTCTCAAGAGTACCCACAGTCCTGTCTCGAGCCGCCATTGGAGAGCAGCAGACCCATGGCTCTGCGCTATCCCCATGGCCGTGGGCCTCAACAAGGGCCACAAGGTGACATAAGAACGTGAGCAAGCCAGAGACACAGCCGGCGACGCGGGTGCCTCACCAAGCACACCAAGTTTGTGTGGGACATGATCAGGGAAGGTGTGCGGCTTTGCGCCCTACAAGCTGCGCGCTGGAGCTGCTCAAGGTGTTGTTCATCAAGAAGAGGGTGGGGACACAATCACGTGCCAAGAGGAAGTGGGAGGAGCTGAGCAACGTGCTGGCAGCTCTGAGGAAAGCTGCAGCCAAGAAGGACTGAGTTCGAGCCCANAAAATCATGCTTCCTCAGTCCCTATGAATCAATAATACAATGCCAAAACTGGAAATTCCCCATTTGCAGTTCTTCCTTTTAAAGACCCAAACCCCCACCCAAGCTTCAGGACCGCTTCTCCCAGCCTGTGTCAGAGGGTGGCAGTCCAAGCTAGCTTGAATTAAAAAGACTCATTGCATTTTACATCAGAGCTGTGTGTCACTGGTGGTCTTTTGGGGGTCCCAGTGATCTGGGCATAACAGTTGCACTGGGATACCTAAAACTTAAATTTACTTTCATGGGGCGTGGTGGCACACGCCTTAATCCTAGCACTTGGGAGGCAGAGGCCGGCGGATCTTTGTGAGTTCAGGCCAGCCTGGTCTACAGAGTGAGTTCCAGGACAGCCGGGACTACAGGGAGACCGTCTTGAAAAGACCAAAAAAAAGTACTTTCTGCCTTCTTTTTTCAGGGGTTGGATCTCACATAGCCTGGCTAACTTCTGACATAGCCAAGATGACCTTCATTTCTGACCCCTACTCACTTGTCATGTCTAGGATTACAAGTGACAGCTTGCTGTTCTGTGGTGCTGCGACTTAAAACCCAGGGTTTTAAAAAACATTCTAGCAAGCCCTCTACCCATTGAAATTGCACCTCTAGCCCCTCTACCTCCCTTTCCATGTCTTCTTTCCAGAGCCTTGTCATTACCAACAAGTTTTTTATTTCTGCATAAACCAACATCTGGATTAATGTTGTATTTCTTTAATAAAAATCAAGGCTGGCCTTCTCTTGTCATATACTTATGGAGTAGTAATTAACAGATGAGTGCTCATGTGTCATTACTCAAGTAAGTTTTTTTTTAATGGGTGCTGGGAACAAATCCAGGTCTCTGCAAGATTAGACTGATAGGTTGGGGCCACCTGGCAGCTTTGGTGGCGCCATGGCAGGGGGTGGGGGTGGGGGGATTTTACTCACTGAGTACATCCTGGCAGAAGAGCAGACATGTTTAACTTTAATCTTTCCCTGTTAGTTATTTTATTTTATTTTATTTTATTTTTTGGTCTTTTCGAGGCAGGGTTTCCCTGTAGTCCCAGATGTCCTGGAACTCGCTCTGTAGACTAGGCTGGCCTTGAACTCACAAAGATCCACCTGCCTCTGCCTCCCAAGTACTAGGATTAAAGGTGCGCGCCACCACTCCCGGCTCCCTGTTAGTTATTTTCAACAAACAACCTTTGGTCCTTCCCTGTTAGCTATTGAGATATTCTGTGGTTTCTCCTGGAATCTGAGGATGGGGGCTGTTTCTCAGATGGTGTATTTCCACAAAATAGAAAAATGGAGTCTATCTTGTTTCCTTATAACCAGTCCCTCTTTACATTCCCCCATTCCTGTGGGTACTCTTTTTTTGGGGGGGGGGGTTATTAATGTTCTTTATTGAGGGACAAGAGGGCTCGAACTCAGTCCTTCTTGGCTGCAGCTTTCCTCAGAGCTGCCAGCACGTTGCTCAGCTCCTCCCGCTTCCTCTTGGCATGGATATGTGTCCCCACCCTCTTCTTGATGAACTTGAGTGCCCGCTTGTCCTTGGACACCTTGAGCAGCTCCATGGCGCACCGCTAGTAGGGCGCAAAGCCGCACACTTCCCTGATCATGTCCCGCACAAACTTGGTGTGCTTGGTGAGGCACCCGCGTCGCCGGCTGTGTCTCGGCTTGCTCACGTTCTTCGTCACCTTGTGGCCCTTGTTGAGGCCCACGGCCATGGGATAGCGCAGAGCCATGGCTGCTCACTAGCTGCTCTCCAATGGCGGTCGAGACAGGACTGTGGGTACTCTTGAGACCAATCTTGGTCTCTTTAAGATATTTGGTCCATTTGGATGACATCATCATATGGCTTCCTGTCTGAATAATTATTATTTATACCATTTTGGTCAAGTCTGATGTGGGCTGACCTGAGAGCCATCAGTCCTATGGCTCCTAATCGTTCTTTCATGAAGACCATCAGTCAGTTTAGGATGCAAGGACCTGCTGGTCAATAAAACTGACCAGTGAGTTAAGGATGTATGAGCCACAAGTCAGAGGAACCAGAAGCATAGGTCCATTGGCAGATCCAGGAAGTCCTCAGCTCTCAGCTGAGAAAGAAACTGGCTCTTTGGGGTTGGGTCTTGACCCTAAACTGCCTAGCCAATCTTCTAGCTCCTACTTTTAACACATTACCCTCTGAGGAGGTTACCCCAATTGCCAAGAGGGAATCGGGGCACTGACCACTCTGACTTCTTCCATAGCAGGGAACCAAGAGAGGAACATGGAGAATTAAATGTCCCATTTAAAAGTCCATTGGAATCTCTCAATGAGGGGTTTCATTATTTATCTTTTCTTCTGATTATTTATCCATGGTGTCTGGACTCAGCATCTGCTTTCCAGGAATTTTCAATAGTCACAGTGTGAGTTTTCCCTTAGGTAACAAGTCCATCCAAAGTATCTTCTTTTGGACTGCATGCAGTTGGTTCAGGAAGATAGAATCTAGCTTTTTGAGCCAAACTAACTTGAAGTGCTGGGTGCATTAGCAATCAGAGGACCCCTGTCTAGGGTCTGCAGAAGGAGAGAGGACCCGTACCCCTGGTTTGAGGAATTGGAAAAAAGTTTTAGTACACAGAGCTCTAGAATGAGGGCCAGCTTTAGTACACAGGGCTCCAGAATGAGAGCCATAACCATGAGAATATAAAAGGTGGTATTTTCTGGCATGGCACATTAAATCTGTCATCTATCTCTGAGATATTTTCTAACATGACACAGTAGATTCCTAACTTGGCACACTGGGTCTTTTATCTATCTTTCTGATAACCTATTTTATTTTTTAGATTACAGTTTCCTGTTGGGGTGTTTAAAACCACACAGCTCAGATAAATGAAGTTTGGTGTTAAGGTCAGTTGAGGTTCTGGTCCTTAGAGGCTGTGGTGGTTTGGATGAGTGTCCCCCATAGGCTCTAGGTATTCAGACATTTGTCTCCAGTTGGTGGCGCTGTTTTTGGAAGTCTTGGAGGGTGTGGCCATGCTAGAGGAAGTACGTTGTTGGGGGCAGGCTTAGTTTTAACAAGCCTCGTGGTCTCTAGTCTCTCTCTCTGTTTCCTGTGCTCATTGCGAGATGTGACCCTCGGTTTGCTGCTCCAGTCTCCAGCCGCCACGCCTCCCGACACAATAGACTCTAATTCCCTGGAACCGCCAATCGTAAGCTCAAATAAACTCTTCCTTTTATAAGTTCCTTGGTCATGGTGCTTTATCACAGCAACAGAAAAGTGGCTAATACGGGGGGGGGGTGTCACTCAGGCCTTTCGCCTGGCTCTCTTCACCAGTTCCATCTATGTGAGGACAAAGTCAGGCCTTCCTTGACCAGAGCTTCCCTTTGAAGTGTGAGGAGTTTCTTCTCTATATGGACTTTCCTCCCTTGACTGGACACTGGCCGAATGAAATCCTTTTAAGTGAATTTCCAAGCCCTCCCTGGCCCAGGACGACTGGTGATTCACTGCCATTGGACATTTACAAAGTTGCAGATGCAGGACCCTAGGACCTAAGTTGACCTCAGAGGGTAGGGGCCAAAATATTGTCCCTTTAAATCCCTCTTGCCAAATCAGATTGGAGCTTTAAGTGTGGTTGCTAAACCTCCAAGAGGATTATTTGAATTAATTTGGTACTTTAATTATCATATAACTCCTAAGTAAAGCTTGAACATTGACTTAAGCACTATTAATAAATTTTTAATTGCTGTGGCAAAATATTCTAACTAATAGTAAAAGCTCATGGTAGGAGCCTGGTGGTATTGGCTGCAGCACAGGCTAGGAAAGGATGCTACTGGCTTGTGTTGCTGGCTCATGTTCAGCCTATTCTATACAATATAGAAATATCTGGCCCAGAATGGCATCGCCCATGATGGGCACAGGCCAGTCCAATGAAAGCAATTATTGAGGCTTCTCAGCTTAGGTGTATCAAGTTGACATTAAACATGTGCAGTAAGTCCCACAATTTGTTCTTTAAGGTCTATGAAGGTCATTTAGGTACTCAAAGTACAATGAATGAAACCATGCAAGGCAAAAGGTTCTAACATAGCCCATGAAACAAACCCAAGATAATAAAGAGGTTAAAACCAGTACCTTCTCAAATGAAGGCCATGTCACTTGTCCCCAGAATTATAGCTTAGAGAAGGAAAAGGAGCGGGGGGGCATTGCCACATACCAGCAGCAGACAGGAAATGCTTAGGGCTCACCCAAATTGGTTACATTCAGACTGTCCGTGTGGTCACCAGAAGTAAAACCTAATTTCTCTCAAAAATATTAAAAGTAACATGTGCAAAGTATAACATATATAAAACAATTTTAGTATGTATGGGTAACTCTTTATATATGTCTGCTTCACTTAAGGCTATATATAACAAGGTCTATAGTACCCGGAGGTAGAACACAATTTCTTGTATATGTCATACTTACATTATAGAATTCTTAAAAGTGAACAGTACTTCATGCATACACTCATAAATAAGCTTCTAATAAATAAATTTGGTGATGACACTTTATAAAGGTTGTGCTGAGCAGAGGCACATGCATTGCAGTCATACACAGATCGTAATATGCTGTTTAACAATGTCATACACGTGCACACATGTATCCATACATTTCTTTAAAATATTTTATCCTAGTGGTTGTACAGTCACATGCATTGGAAAAGAAACACCTTTAGAAATATTATTTAAAACATGCAGCTCTGATTAATTGCACTGCCAAGGCTGAGATGAAGTCTTGCACCTTTGGTTCTAAAACTATGAACTTATTAAAATACTTTAACAAGTGATGGAAAACAGAATTATAATTAAAGAATTGACAATATCAAAGGTATTTAGGCTGTTTCATTGAAGGGAAGAGATTGCAGGGGAAGCCATGTGATTTGCTTGGGCAAAAACTGAACACTCTTAAACAAACCTTGATTAGGTATACATTTTGATTTTTAAACTAGCTGACTGAACCTTACAAATTTAAGCTTATTTATATAGTGTCCTTTTTACTTGTCACAACAAACCTCCTCAGACTTTTATTACTCGCATAGACTTTTTATCATATTTATATAAATCCTTACTAAAAATACCTTTTTAACATTTTTACTTTTTATATCCTTTTTAATACCATGAGACATAACATTCATAAACAGATTAACCCTTAATTGTGCAGATTTACTAAGCAATTAGCATTTATTTCTCGTGTAACAAGATGGGACAGTTATGTCAAATACACTAGTATAAACGGGATAGTTTTAAAAATCACAGGAATGCTCAATAAAAATTGAGCTCTTAGTTTCAAACATCTCAGGACTAAACACCCTCTATATCCGCTTGCTTTATGGCAGGGATCCAAATGGTCAATGACAAACAGCTTCACACAGCAACTTTTTAAATTTTCCTTCTGGGCCAAAGACTATGTCTATGAGGATTCAAGTAGCCCTGTCAGGCCTCCAACAACTGATTGTGAAGACCTAAAGTCTGCCCTTCCTTCCCAGACACAATGTCAGACACATAAAATCTGTCATGTTACATTTTACATTTTGAAATATGGAAGAGTATTTTAAATACTTTTAAGGCATTTATTAAAACATTCTCTGCAAGATTTTACATTAGCTTAAAATTTAATTCAGTCTTTACATGTCTCAGAGGTTGCCACCTCAATGCCACAAAAACTACCTTCTCCATCAGTCAGTGTGACCAGCATCCACATGGAGAGCCCCATGTTCAGCCTCTTTTCCTGGTGAACCAGCTAGATGTTAATACTGATCTGCTACAAGGTAACAGCTCCTAACTCAAACTCAATGGAAAAGGAGTAAAATGTCTGCAAAGTGCACTTTTAAGTAGAGGTACTTTTTGCTTATGAAAAGAAACCAGTGAATCTTCTAAGAATAATAAAAAGGGAATGTTTAACAGTTTTAACTCACTGACAGTTCACTTGTGAATCAACTTGGTATCAAGTAAATCATTAGCATTAGATGCAAGCCTATTCATTTAAACAGTTCCATAAAATAAGTATGTTTAACTAGTTTTAAACCCAAAACTTTAACATCTTGATGAAAACTCTAGGGATGAAAACTTAAATCAGAGTAAAATATGACTCTTAAGTTTATAATAGTCAGGGCTGGAGAGATGACCTAGCAGTTAAGAGCGCCGACTGCTCTTACAGAGGACCCGGGTTCGATCCCCAGCACCCACATAGCGGCCGAAAACCGTCTGAAACTCCAATTCCAGGACAACTCCAGTTCCAGGGGAATCCAACACCCTCTTCTGACCTCTGCAGCATTGCACAACATGGGTGCACAAACCTGCATGCAGACAGTACATTCATACACATACAGAAATAAATAAAAATTAAAAAAAGTTTATAATAGTCAACAACACTTTAAACTTTACAGTTTATATAGTACTGAGGTCATCTAGCTGTGAGGTAAATTTTCCTATCTTAAATTTAGGGTTAAATTGGGTCAGTTATTTGTTTCTGACTCAGAAATTCTATAGTAATTGTCTTTACATTTTTAAAACCATCTGGGTAGATTTTCGTACACACATGCTTTAACCAAGGTTCTACTCATGGAGCTGCCTGCTTCTCACAGCTGCTTACAGGCACCCTACTGGGTCATTAAAGACAAAGGTGGTCACCTTCCCAGCTAAGCCTGCAGGAGTCTGGATCCAGAGTCTAGTGCAGGTGGTGAGAGATGAAAAATGGCCCTGGCTGATGCATCACAAAAATCTCTAACCTGCCTTTTTCCTCATCAGAGACTCAGAATAGGCTTCTCCCTTCTTTCATCAGAAAAAAACAGCACAATTCCAATCCCTCGTTTAGCCTTTCCACACCTTCTCTGCCTAGAAAACATCTACACATCTTCTCCCAAAACAGGGACAATAAGCCCCTGCCATCTCAAACACTCATATTTATCTTGCCCATATGCCTCTTACTGGCTCCAATATGAATATGCTTGATGCATCCTTTTACTCAAAAAACAACTCTCACACCTAAGGCCCAGCTCACTGACCAGATGGGATTGGGACTAAGGCGGGACCTTAAGCACCACTCTCTAGCCAGAACTGTGTGCATGGCACACCTTTGTGGCCAGGAGCTGTGAGTCCCTTGGGGACCTGCCCAATGCCAAGAACTATTTTAATGGAGACAGCTACTGGGTATTTATTTTCTCTAACCCCACGTTATTTACTTCAGGTGGAAAGTTACCAATAGTCACATACACATGTGTAAATTCCATGCATGAGGGAATTACCAACACACATGCTTTTTTTTTTTTTTTGTTTTGAGCAGAAGTTCACGTTTTCAGTCAGTTATTGATGGCATTCTTTCGGTTGTTGTTATTGTGTTGTTGTTTTCCCATATGCAGCATCGCCCCCAACTGCTTGGACAAAAGCTCAAGGGGCCGTGCACAAGAAATACGTACAACTAGGTAATTGGCAACTAGCATCACAGATTGAGGGATACCATTCGTCGTTTGTTTTTCTTTTTTCTGGGACTGTGTTACTTCACTCAGCATGATGTCTTCTAAGTTCAGCCATTTTCCTACGAAGCTCGCATAATGTCCATCTTTCTTTACTGCCTGCATAGAAATCCATTGTTTAAATTTACCACGGTGGGCATTTTGGGTTTGGTTCCAGTTCGCTGGCTTTTGTGAGGAGAGCTGAAATAAACAGGGTCATGCATGTATGTCTGTGGTGGGGTGATTCTTGTGGGTACATGCCTAGGTGTGGTATGCCTGGGTCGGGTGGCAAGTTCATTCCCGAGTTTCCAAGGTTGCGCTCCACACTTGCTTTCCATAGTGGCTGTAGCCAGTTTTAATATTCCCACCAGCAAGTGGATGAGTGTTCCCCCCCTTTCCCCACAACCTCTCCAGCCCTTGGGTATTTTGTTGTTTTCTTGATCCTAGCCAGAGTCTTATTTTGGAGTAAAAGAAGTCTTAAAGTGGCTTTTATGTTAGTTTATTTTGCATTTCTTTAAGGATTAGTGATGTTGAAACCTCTTAAGGGTGTTTCTCAGCCATTTCCAATTCCTCACTTGTGAATTCTCTTTTTTTTTTTTTTTTTTTTTTTTTTTTTTTGTTCATTTGTTTTCTTCTTGTTTTTTTGAGTAAGTTTGTATATATTCTGGAAATCATGCTTTGTCAGATGTTTCTTAGTGAAAGGTTTCCTCCCACTCTATGGATTCTCTGCACTTCCTTGATTTGTTTCTTTGAATGGACAGAAGGTGTTGAGTTTAATGAGGTCCCATTTGTCAATTGTCGACCTTAATTCTTGCGCAGCTGCCTGTCTGATTTAGGAAGACTATTCCTATGTGCTTATGTCTTGTAGGTCGTTGCCAACTTTTTCTCGTATCACCTTCAGAGTTTTTGGGGGTGCACAGTGAGGTCTTTTTTTTTTTTTTTTTTTTTTTGGTGTTTTCGAGACAAAGTCTCCCCGTAGCCCCAGCCTGTCCTGGAACTCACTCGTGTAAGACCAGGCTGGGCCTTGAACCCACAAAGACTGCCTGCCTCTGCCTCCCAAGTGCTAGGATAAAAGCATGCACCACCACGCCCAGCGCAAACGTTGAGGTCTTTAATCCATCTGGGAGTTGACTTTTGTACAGTGTGAGAGTAGGGGTTATTTCAGTCTTCTACAAGTGTGATTCCAGTTTTGCCAACACCACGTGCTGGATGCGGTCTTTTCTCCATTGTCTTCTTCTTGGAACCCCTTGTCAAATATGAGATGGCTGAAATCAATGTGTGCTGAGTTTGGATCTTCAGTTTTGTTTCGCTTGGTCAACAGGTCTGTTTTGTGCCAGTACCAGAGGCCGTGTGTTTTTATTTTTATGATTATGAGGCCCTGGAGTATAGTTTGAAGTTTTGTATAGAGATCCCCCCTGTGTTGCTCTTTTCACTCAGGGTTTTTTGGCTATCCGGGGTCTTTAGTTTCCAGCCGAATTTAAGGACTTTTTTGTCCCCCAAGCCTGTGAAAAAGTCTTGGGATTTTAATTAGGATTTCGTTAAATCTATACAAAAGTTGTGGGTAGAATGGACTTTTTACAATGTTAATTTTCCATCCATGAGCTGGGATGATTTTATTTCCTCCATCTTCTGATGGCTCTTCAATTTCTTTCTTAAAGGGTTTAAAAAAAGTTTCTGTTTTTAAGAAGATCTTTGGTGTCCGTTGGTTAGGTGTGTTCCCTGGAATTTTATTGGTTTTTTGAGGCTATTGTGAGTGGGAAGGTCATCCCTTGAATTCCTCTCCAGTTGCTTGATGTTGATGTAAAGAAAGGCCACTGATTCTTTTAGGCTAGACTTTGTATGTAGCCTGATCCGCCACTTTGCTGAGATATTGTGTCGAGGAGTTTGCTTTTCTGGTGGAGTTTTTATAACATCCCTTAAGTAGAACAAAAGTAACCAATCATATCATCAGCAAATAGGGAATAGCTTGACTTCTTCTTTTTGTCCAATTAAGGTACTCCGTTAATTTTTAAAAGTTCCTTTTCTTGTCTTATTGCTCTAGCAAGTGTTTTCAGCAAGCACTATTACTGAAGAGGAGTGGTGACAGGAGGCACCCTTGCCAAGCTTTCCTACTTGTTTATGTTTTTTTTTATTTTTTTTTTTTTTTTGTTCTTTTTGGAGACGGGTTTTCCCTGTAGCGCCCAGCTGGCCCTGGAACTCACGCCCGTAGAACAGGCCTGGGCCTGAATCACAAAGATCCCCACCTGCCGCTTCTGCCTCCCGAGTGCTAGATTAAAAGGCGTGCGGGTGCCACCACAACCCGGCGACTTCCTCCTCCTACTTTTAAAGGGAATGTTTCTGGTCATTTCCCAATTTAGGATGAGATTGGCTTGGGTTTCCTAGTATATGGCTTTGATTACATTGAGGAATGATCGATCCCTCCAATATCATCCAATTCCCTCTAATTCCCTCATCCAAGTTCCTCCCTCTATGACTTTAAGCATGAAGGGATGCTGGAGTTTGGGTGGGCAAAGGATTTTTCAGCGTCAATTTGAAGATGGTGTGGGTTTTTTGTCTTTCTTCATTCTCTTTTGCTTGATGATGTTGTAGATTATATTATTATTGATTTTCGTATGGTTTGGACACAATCTTTGGTATGAAAAGATACTTTTTTCTAAGATGACAAATTTTGGAGTTTGTTTGCTTTCAATTCAAAAAAGTAACTTACTTGCTTACTGTTTGGAATTATCTATTCCTTTTTGAGACCTCTATGTACCAGATTCTGGGCTCGAAATGAAGTCTTGAACTGGCTTTTGTTTGGGGTGGGGCAGTTTTTTTTTTTTGTTTGGTGTTGNGTCTACAGAGCAAATTCCAGGCCAGCTGAGACTTCAAGGGAGACCCTGTCTCAAAAAGCAGTCAACTTCCACATGGAGAATATTGAGAAAGACTGAGAAAGAGATGAAAAGCATGTTTGGCAGAATGCTTGAGCTCTGGTGGGGTGGGGGCATAGGGTGGGGAACATAGGTCTAGATTTGATAATCTTGTACAAAATATTAAAAATAAATAAGTAAATGAATAAATAAATAAAAATAGGGTGCTTAAACAGTCAACTCAGAGGTTAATTTCTTTTTTTTTTTTTTGGTCTTTTTGAGACAGGGTCTCCCTGTAGCCCCAGCTGTCCTGGAACTCGCTCTGTAGAGCAGGCTGGCCTTGAACTCACAAAGATCTGCCTGCCTCTGCCTCCCGAGTGCTAGGATTAAAGGCGTGGGCCACCATCAGAGGTTAATTTCTATAAAAATTACCATCTGTTGTGAAACATTTGATAGACTCAGAAAAAATAAATTTAGAGATGTCTATAGTATCCAAATTTTAGGCCTTTAAAAGTATTTTTAAATATCAATTTTTAAAGTTTGCATGTGCTTATCTAGTCTGGCATGCTAAAATGAGTGATTCTGTGCACATAAAAACTCGAAGTGGCCACTTTGTTTGACAGAACCAACATGAGACAATTATAATAACCAAACAACCACGCACAAAAATTTAGACACACGCTTAGACACATGGAAGTTTCCAATGAAGTCACCAAAACAGCTACCTTCCCTGTAGGATAAACAGCATTAGTTTGGGGAGTTGGAATTGGAGAACGGAAGAGTTAGGAAGAAGCAGTCTGTCGTCTGTCAAAGTCTGATAACCACAGAGAACAATCAACACGAGACACAAAACAGACAAACCAACACTCAAAGATATAGAAAAATCCAAGCACTTGATTTTGGCTGGGCAGGCACCTCATCTGCCCCTGCACTTAAAACCGTTTTCTCTTGGGCAGGCACCTCATGTGCCTTTGCACTGAAAAATGTTTTCTGTTGGGTAGGCACCACATCTGCCCCCACCCTCCCGGGTCAGAAAAGTCTTTCTGAGCCCTTCGGCTTGACCCACTGGTGCGTCCACCATAGGTCACTATAGCCACCGTTTCCACTGCCTCGAGGTCTTTGAAACAACACAGAGAAGTCAAAAGACAGGACAAGACTGAGACACTTACCGGCCGGTATTAGACTCTTCAGATCAGGGTCCTGAGGGTCTGGGGGATCCCGGATGGACAAGCCCCCATATGTTAGTTATGCCCAGATCACTAGGACCCCCAAAAGACCACCAGGACACATGGCTCCGATAAGAGTCTTTTTAATTCAAGCTGAGCTTGGACTGCCACCCTCCTGACAGCAGGCTGGGAGAAGCGGTCCTGAAGCTGGGGGCGGGGAGGGGGGGTATTTTAAAGGAAAAACTGCAAACGGGGAATTTTCCAGTTTGGGCATTTTGTTATTGATTCATAGGAACTGAGGAAGCATGATTTTTAGACTGATAGGTCTGGGCCACCTGGCGGCTTTTGGTGGCACCATGGTGGGGGGGTTGGATTTTACTCACTGAGTACATCCTGGCGGAAGAGCAAACATGTTTAACCGTCGGTCTTTCCCTGTTAGTTATTTTCAACAAAGAACCTTTGGTCCTTCCCTGTTAGCTATGGAGATATTCTGTGGTTTCTCCTGGAATCTGAGGATGGGGGCAACTGTTTCTCGGATGGTGTATTTCCACAAAATAGAAAAATGGAGTCTATCTTGTTCCCTTATAACTGCTCCCTCTTTACACAACCAGACTTTAGGTTTCTGGGTGAATGAGTTGTCTTACGTTTGTGTGAGACCTCCCTGATAACCGAGGGAACTGCCTTAGGAGAGCTAAGTAGAGAAGTCCACCTGAGAGGAGAGAAAAATGGAAACTTGTGGTCCCCACGGTCCAGCATCTGCTGGATTAAAAAGGAAGGGGCGGCACACCTCTGGCCGTGGGGACTTCCACCCCACAGCCCAGTCTGACCAAGCTTTTTGCCTGACACAGATCCTTGGCCTTGGGGTGCCAGTTGCTGTCCCATTATTGGCCACATTAATTCCATCTGCCGGGGACTGACTACATCCCAAGACAGATTTCACAGACTGCTGGCTTCCCACAAGCCTCTGTCCAGCCAGCATGCTAGGTTGGTGGTCCACCAGGATGGCCGTGTTCCAACCAATCCCTGCTACCAGGCAACACTCAACACAGGCCTGATGGGCTTAACTTACACACACATGGAAAATAACATCGGGAATTCTGTGTGATGGTAATGGAGAATTGAGTATATTTCATGATGCAAGTCACTTTTATGAACAAAATGACATCATCTCTCAGAGCAATCACAGACCCCAGTCTCACACCCCTGCATGCTGCTGCCCCACCTGGGGTCGTGTGACTGGGCCACATTGCTCCCTCATGGGGTGGGGTCAGAGAAACCTCAAGACTTCCATGTTGTGCCCTGAGGCATGCTAGCTGAGAACTAGCCCCTAATTCAAACTGGATCTTCCCACAGAAACTGACAAGCCAAGGGTCTGAATAGACAAATGGAATTTAACAAGTCCTGGGTCTATGCACATGGTAGGTAATAAAAGGGAAAGGGGACCTCAATCTCAAGATGACCTGGAAGTCTTATTAGGCATGGTGGTCCATGCCTTTACTAAACTTTTGTTTTTTAACTTCTTTTTTCTTTTTTTTTTTTTTTTTTTTTTCATTTTATTGATTTCTCGGATTTTGAATGTACTGTCCGCATGCAAGTCCATGTCTGCACCCGTGTCGTGCCAATGCCGCGGAGGTCGAAGAGGTGTCGACTCCCTGGAACTGGAGTTCTCCTGGAATTGGAGTCTCAGACGGTTCTCGGCCGCCATGTGGGTGCTGGGGATCGAACCCGGGTCCTCTGCAAGAGCGGTAGGTGCTCTTAACCGCTAGGCCATCTCTCCAGCCCCTGGTCCATGCCTTTAATCCCAGTACTTGGGAAGCAGATGGGGGCCAGCCTGGTTTATATAGTGAATTCCAGGCCAGCTAGGGCTGGCTACAGGATGACCCTGAATCAAACAGATTGCTGGACCCCCACCTCAGTTTAATAGGTCTAGTGTGGAACCCAAGGCCACAGTGTTTTATGTGTGTTTGAAAGGTCAGGAGTCTCCCAGGAGGCTCTGCTTAGGTGGTGTTCATTTCTTTAGTGATGACTTACTTAAACCTGACTCAAGATCTAAACTTTTTTTTCTTTTTTTTAAACCCAGAACTGTACCAGGATAGAATGAGCCACCTCCTCAGGATCTTCAGAGGCTGGGAATTCCTGTCACTGTTGAGTTAGAAACACCACTCTACCAAAGAATCTCTTGAGAAGACAAAAACTGTGGAGGAAGAGCTTTAATAAAAGAACATTACATCAAGGAAAAAGTACAGAACACAACATAGAGACAGTGACAGATACAGATCGATGTGTTGGGCCGAGCACACTCCCAAGGGACTGGAGGGCAGCGGCCCCGAGGTCCGATCCTCTCCCACTTTTATTCCCAGTTAGGGGATTTCCACTGTGGTTATGGTGACCCTTTCTCTGATTGGTGCGGCCTTGGTGGTTTCGGACCAGGCAGTCTTTCATTGGATCAGTCCACCTGTTCCGGATTCTCTCTGTTCTTATCTATAGTGCATTTAACCGCAAAAGGGGAGCTGGCTTGAGCCATCTCCTGTTTGGCAGAAACAATGGTTGTGTTTAACAGCATGAAGCCCCTTGGAGAGTAATGGGCTCCTTAGGGGGTGAGAAGGGCTCCTACAGGGCTGGGAAAGTTCATCCTGACCTCAGGCAGCTCTGGGAACTAATAACTCAAGGTGGGTGGGAGTAACTGTAGGAACCAGACCTGCTTCACCTAGAGAGTTGCTCCTGCGTGGTTAATCCTTTCCTTTTGACTAACCCTTTCTGACCTGGTCCTAATATTCCCCCCTTTGAGTTAGGATCATGAGTCAAATCATGGAATCATCTGTAGTAATGGGCCCAAGGACTATGAGCTGAACTGCCGAGATTCTTTCCTTTACAAAGTTAACTGAAGGGACACCTGGTAGGGCAGTCAACTAACAAGATGGCTACTAAGGTACATTTCTTTATAGACTCTGGGTGGGACCACAGGCAAGGGGAAGAGGTCATAAGATTGACAGTCTCTGGAGGAAGTGGACACCTGTGTGTGCCTTGGAGTTTTGGGAAACTCAGACCTAACATTTCAGCCTTTTGATTATAAAGGAATGGGACGCTGTTCTCTCTTATCTGCTTCAGAGCTGAGGAGAGATGAAGTCTTGAGGGAACAGGTGTCAGGCTAGAGGGTTAGAATCTGGTCTTCCATCTGGGCCATTCTAGTTGCCAGGTATTTTGGTCCAGATCAACAGTGGCCAGTAGTTAAGTGTACAGTTTTTCTGCAACTGAAAAGATAAGCTGGTTAAGTCTATGTGAGTGTACCAGTGTGCAGACTTCACAGTACCAACAAGGGGCCTAGTGGGTGTATTAGTGATTGGAGGGTCCCTGCCTAGAATTTCCAGAGGAAGAGAGGACCTGTATGTACTCTATTAGTACTCAGGGCTCCAGAATGAGAGCCAGCTTAACCATGACCTATTTCTGAGTTATTTTCTAGCATGGCAAAGTAGATCTTTCACCTATCTCTATGGTATTTCTTTGATCAGAGTTTCCTGTTGGGGTGTTTAAAACCACCCAGTTAGCTCAGATAAATTAGTTTTGGTGTTAAGGTCAATTGAGTTTCTGGTCCTTAGGAGTCAACCAGAGCCAGCTCTTTTTACCAGTTCCATCTATGTGAGGACAAAGTCAGGCCTTGCTTGACCAGAGCTTCCCTTTGAAGCATGAGAAATTTCTCCTCTATACTGACTTTCCTCCTTTGACTGGACACTGGCCAGAAGAAGTCCTCTAAAGTGACTCTCCAAGACCTCCCTGGCTCGGGATGACTGGTGACCCACTGCCACAGGACATGTACAAAGGTGCCAATGCAGGACTCTAGGACTTAAGTTGACCTTAGAGGGTAAGGGCCAAAGTCCTTTTAAATCCCTCTTGCCAAATCAGATTGGAGCTTTAAATATGGTTGTTAAACCTCCAAGAGGGTCAGTTGAATGCTTTCCTATATAACACATAAATAAAGCTTGTACATTGGCTTAAATATGTTTTATAAATTCTTAATTGCTGTTGCAAAACATTCTGACTAATAGTGAAAGCTCATGACAGGAGCCTGAAGGTAGTAACTACAGCAAAGACTGGGAAGGGATGCTGCTTACTGGCTTGTGTTGCTGGCTCATGTATTGTATACACTATAGAAATATCTGGCCGCTGGGCGTGCTGTCGCACGCCTTTAATCCTAGCACTTGGGAGGCAGAGACAGGTGGATCTTTGTAAGTTCAAGGCCAGCCTGGTCTACAAGGTGAGTTCCAGGGCAGCTGAGGCTACAGGGAGACCTTGTCTCGAAAAGACCAAAAAAAAAAAAAGAAATATCTGGCCCAGGATGGCATTGCCCACAATGGGCTCAGGCCAGTCCAATGAAGGCAATTATTGAAGTTTCTTAACTCAGGTGTGTCAAGTTGACATTAAACCTATCCAGTAAAGCATACAATTTGTTCTTCAACATAGTCTAGGAAACAAACCCAAGATAATAAAGAGGCTAAAAACAATACCTTCTAGGACTATCTCAAATGATGGCCATGTTACTTGTCCCCAGATTTTGAATTATAGCTTTGAGAAGAAAAAGGAGGGGAGGGCATTATCACATACCTACAGAAGGCAGGAAATGCTTAAATCAAGCTTACCAGAATTGGTCTCATTCAGAATTTGGACTGTTCTCATGTGGTCCCCAGAAATGAAATCTAATTTTTCTTTTTTTTTCTTTTTTTTTATCTTTTTAAGACAGGGTCTCCCTGTAGCTCTGGCTATCCTCAAACTCATACTGTAGACCAGGCTGGCCTTGAACTCACAAAGATCCGCCTGCCTCTGCCTCCCAAGTGATAGGATTAAAGGCGTGCGCCACTACGCCCGGCTCTAATTTTTCTTAAAAATATTAAAAGTAATGAGCAGGGCTGGAGAAATGGCCTAGCGGTTAAGAGCGCCGACCGCTCTTACAGAGGACCCGGGTTCGATCCCCAGCACCCACATGGCGGCCGAGAGCCGTCTGAAACTCCAATTCCAGGAGAACTCCAGCTCCAGGGGAATCCGAGACCCTCTTCTGATCTCCGCGGCATTGCACGACACGGGTGCACAGACCTGCATGTAGACAGTACATTGATACACATACAGAAATAAATTTAAAAAAAAAATTAAAAAAAA
>VZQC01007300.1:77362-102575 GCA_009823505.1 Rhizomys pruinosus
CTAAAAAAAAAAAATCTAGGGCCGAATGGTGTGAAGACCAAAGCTTAAGATTTGAAGAGGAAGAGACTTCCTAGGAGAGCTGGGAGGGCTTCTTGGAGACAGTGGTGGTGTTGACTGGGTGGGTAGACGGTCGGCAGGCTTCTTAGTCCTTGTGGCTTCTTGCCTAAAACCAGGGGACCTCCGGCTGTCTGTAGTGCCCAGTACTACCTAGCTGGACTGGGTTTTCTACAGCCGGTGGGTTTGCCCCTAACTGGAATTTCCAGATCTGGGAGTGCTAGTTTTATGGTCAGACAGGTAGCGTTCCCAGGCCCTTGTTTACTTCTGAAGAGGAAATACCGCCTTTTCCCTGCCTGTGAGGGCCAACTGAGAGACTGTCCGGGTGGCCCTTTGGGGTACTTCTCTTGGCAGCTTTGCCCAGGCGGCTGTGGCCCACAGGTAGAATGGAGCCACGGGGCCCGCAGACAGGGATTGGAGATCTGGTCTCAGAAACAACCTGGTCTTGGAAAGTTAATGTCTCTGAACCTCAGTTCCACGAACTGTAAAATGGAGGTGTCTTATGTTTAGTAAGATGACAGATTTGTGCTAAATGTGCGACTCAGAACTTGTCATACTGAAGGTAACTGAATCAGAAGACAGTCACCATGTATTGGACACAGACACCTCGGATGTAGATTGAGCCCAAAAGGAGCCAGAAACACTCCTAGCCCCCTTGCCCTTGTGTGTTCAACCCCCCACTTCCCAGAAGAAGTCTCCAGAGCCGCTTGAACTTCCCGAAATCCTTTGAAGCACCTTGAGGTGCTCATCAGAGCAGCTCACAGGCACCTGCTGGGCTGCACTGGTGGGTTCCCGGGCCCCTTCCAAAAATGCACACGCGCAAGTTTGTACTGAGGCAGGCCTTGCTCATTCGCCTGGGTTCCATCTCCCAGAAGCCTACATAGCAGTCTCGCCCAGTCCCGGCCTGGTCTGCAGCCCCCTTCCGCTCCTGCTGCGTGCCTGGCTCTCACCCAGCTCCAGGCCTTCAGCCCCGGCAAGGCCGCGGCTCTGGTTCGTGCACAGCACGTGGAGGGTGAAGGACTGGGCGTAGACACCGGGCCCACCCGGGAGGGGCTGCAGCCTGGGGCGCGCCCCAAGATGGGTGTTCGCGATGCCCCAGGTTCTAGTGGCGGGACACGCCCTGGGCACCCAGCCCTGGTGCAGGACCTCCGCGGGGAGGAGCCTTGTCCCGGTGCCGCCGCCCGCGCCCTCGCAGCCAGCTTCGCCATGGCCTCCTCCTGCGTCTGGAGGACTGCAGCCTCTGGGAAAGGAGACGGCAGGTACTGAACCGTGGCGGGAACAACCGAGAGGGAACCAGGAAACAGCACGGGGCTGCCCCACCCCCCTGAGCCCAGTGCCAGGGTCCAGGATCGAGGAACTGGACGCACGGCCCTCCAGGCTCTGCGCCATGCGGGCAGTGGGTACAAATGTTCCAGACAAGAAACCAGGGGCATCATCCTTCTGGGAGGAGACGGCATTTTTCCACACTGGGACGGGGCATTCTGGGCCCCCGTCCCAGTGTGGAAAAATGCGGACCAGTGCGCCTGCTCTTTGGGGATGTGTCACTACCCTGTTCTGAGCGTCACTTCCCGACCATCCCACAGGCTGCTGCATGTTTCCCAGGAAATGGGACAGTTGTGATCTGCCACAAGTCCCTGGAATCGACCTAGGCAAGGCTCGTTCTGCCATCCCTGGGAAAGAGCAGTGCAGCCGGCTTCCATCCCCCCACCTCCTAAGAGCACCCCCAGCCTGACAAGCCGCAGTCCACACTCAGTATCTCCACCCCCAAACCTGTTCCTCCTGAATCCCTACCTCAGTGAAAGGCATAGTCATCCACCCAGTTGCCCAGCCCTGAGATCTGGGATTCATGCCGGCCCCTCCCTCCGCAACCCCAGTTTCCAGTCCTGCTGATCTTATCTCCCAGAAGTCTCTGGGGCTCTTACTTGCAGTCCCTATAGCCATCTCCACACATCCTTACCAAAGCACAAACCAGATCATGCCAGTAAATCCTTTCTAAGGGGGCTAGAGATATGACTTGGTAGAGTGCTTGCTTAGCATGCCAGAGGGTCAGAAGCTCAAGATCATTGTCTGATTCACCGTGAACTTCATTCAGTTCAAGGCTGTCCTGGGTTGAGTCCCTGTCTCAAAAACAAAACAAAACAAAAAACCCTTCAGAAAACCAAGGCAAACCTTCTGTAGTTACTCAGCTGGAAATTAATACCAGCTGGATTACAGTAAATTCTCTTAAAATGTGCTGGGATGTTCAGAGCTGCCTATAAGGCCATCTCTCCACTATCAACACTCCATAAAACTCCATGGAAGTGTTCTCTAGTGGAGTCTAACACCATCTGGGGTGGGGTCTTTAATTTCTTTTTTGTTTGGTATTGTGTGGGGCACTGCAGTTACAGTTCAGACACTGCTCTTGGAGACCACGTTCTAGATGCTGGGTAACATTTACAATGAGGTGAGAGAATGCACATAAAATAGAGCGTGCCCAGAGCCTTTGGAGTTAGAACAGTTCATGTCAAAGCCTGAGGTATATAGTATATAGTATATAGTATATAGTATATAGTATATAGTATAGTATATAGTATAGTATATAGTATATAGTATATAGTGAGCAGAAAGCGGCAGGGGGTCTAAGATCTGAGGGTCGCCGGGACTGGCTCACAGAACAAGGGATTCTACTGTGTGCTGAACAGCACCAGAGGGTTCTAGGCAGGATGTTCACTTCATTTAAAGATGCGCGGTGGCGCACGCCTTTAATCCTAGCACTTCGGGGCTGGAGAGATGGCCTAGCGGTTAAGAGCGCCGACCGCTCTTACAGAGGACCCGGGTTCGATCCCCATCACCCACATGGCGGCTGAGAGCCGTCTGAAACTCCAATTCCAGGAGAATTCCAGTTCCAGGGGAATCCGACACCCTCTTCTGACCTCCGCGGCATTGCACGACACGGGTGCACAAACCTGCATGCAGACAGTACATTCATACACATAAGAAATAAATTAAAAAAAAAGAAAAAGAAAGATGCACAGTGTCAAACTCTGACCTTCCTATATGCCCACACACATGTGACCCCACACATATGTGAACCCACACACATGTGCATGCACATCACACAGACATGCTGGGAAAATAAAAAATAAAATTGTGCTCATCAATTTTAATTGTAGAATTCTAGAAGTTTGACAAATNAAAAAAAAAAAAAAAAAAGATGGCCATGCTAACCTACAGAGAAAGGATTCTTGGACAGAGCATAGGTCAACTGTAGGCCATGGCTATTTATATTCCTTTATACATGGGGATTGGACAGGGTTCACTTATTCCCATGTCTCCAGGACCCAGCACAAAAAGTTTTGGTTTTGACGATAACACAATGGAATGACTCCTGAGGAGGACCAGGTGCTCGGGTGGACATGGTGGCCTAGCTGGGTCTCGCTGGGTTTTTTCCTGTCCGGAACCTGCCATGGAGAATCTAGCTGTCCAGTAGGCAACAGGGAATCTTCTGAGTATTTTCTGTGTGTATATTCCTAGTGTCATAGTATAGACTGGAGGCATGGAAACCGGAGCGGACACTGGCAGGAGAGGGGTGCTGGGGCAGAGATTAGGAGAACGGAGGGACTGGCAATGAGCAGCTATGCAAAGTAGAGCGTGGGGAAGGGACAGGTGGGAAGCAGAATCATCAGGGTCCAGGGTGGGGCTCTGCTCAGAAGAGGCCTCTACAGCCCCTGGAGGCCTGTGGGAGGGATTGCTTGTGTGGCCTGCACACACACACACACACACACACACACACACACACGGCTGTTGTTGAGTGAATGCAAGTTCATATCCTTCCAAGGTTTGCATTGGACAGACAAGATTCTAAAGTTCCATGGGTTAGGGGTGGGGTTCCAGACTGTTGGGAAAAGGAATGCGGCTGCCCTGGAACCTGTGCTCCTTATGACGGACATCACCTGCCTGGCCTGCAAATAGGACACCTTAGCCTAACCATGTGTGGAGTACGGGACTCGACCCCAGAAACCAAGAAAGGAAGTATGGCAGCCTGGTTGAAGTGGGAAATATAAGGGGTCAAGATGCCAAGGAGGAGGAGCCCTGCCCCTGCCCCGGCCCTGCCCTGCTCCACTCTTGTGGGGGAAGTAGGGGCTGAGAGTGGGGTCTGATGAGAGAGGCACTCAATGGCCCTCAGTCCCTGGCGACAGGCCACGAAATCCTCCAAGTACCCTTTGACCTACCTTATGAGGACAACAGAGACTTGGGACATTTGGGGTTCTTAAAGGACAGTGGGAAATAAGTTTTGGGGGTTGAGGTCCTCACTGTGTAGCCCAGGATGTCCTTGAAATACGTTTTGGGGGTCACAGTTCTCACTATGTAGCCCAGGATGTTCTTGAACTCTCAGCAGTCCTCCTGCCTCAGTCCACTGAGTGCTAAGATTGCAGATGTGTGACGCAATACCTCAGTTTCCTTACCCGTGAAATGGGGTTTGCATTTCTGTTGCTGTGATAAACACTGTCACCAAAACCAGCCTGGGAGGAGAGGGGTTATGTGGCTTACAGGTCACAGTCCATCACCAGGGGAAGCCAAGGCAGGAACTCAAGAACGGAGCTTGGGGCAGAAACCTCGGACGATCACTGCTTACTAGCTTGCTCAACTAGTGGTCAAGAGATGCCCACGGACGTGCCCACAGGCCAATCTGATGGAGCAGCTCCTTAGTGAGGTTTCCTCTTCCAAATTAGCTATCACAGGGACACGGGGACTCTGGCCTGGCAAGTGGCCCCCAAGACCTTTGCTTTCCCACCTGTCTACTTTGTTTCCATTCAGACTGCTCTAACACATGCCATAACCCAGGTGTTTACAACCAGGAAAATGCACTAATCACAGTTTGGGAAGTTCGGAAGCCCAAGATACCGCAGGCTTGGTGTCTGGTGACTGTCTCCTCATGCTTTAAAGACCCTGTCTTAGTTTCTTTTCTGGTTGCTGTGATAACATACCATGAAAACAACTCACGGGATAGCTGACTTTGGCTCACAGTTTAAGGGCAGGGAAGCGAGGGTGGTGGGGGCTGGGAGCCGCTGGCGACGTCACATTCACAATCAGGAAACAGTGATGAACCCTTGTGCTGCGCTCATTTTTTTTTTTTTTTTAATTTTATTTATTTAATTGCCTGCTTTTTTAAAATTTTTATTTACTTATTTTTGTATGTGTATGAGTATACTGTCTGCATGTAGGTTTGTGCACCGTGTCGTGCAATGCCGCGGAGGTCAGAAGAGGGTCTCGGATTCCCCTGGAACTGGAGTTTTCCTGGAATTGGAGTTTCAGACGGTTCTTAGCCACCATGTGGGTGCCGAGGATTGAACCCGGGTCCTCTGCAAGAGCAGTCAGCGCTCTTAACCACTAGGCTATCTCTCCAGCCCCTCATCTTAGCCTTCTTTTTTTTTTGAGACAGGGTCTCCCTGTAGTTCTGGCTGTCCTGGAACTCACTCTGTAGACCAGGCTGGCCTTGAACTCACAAAGATCCGCCTGCCTCTGCCTCTCAAGTGCTAGGAATAAAGATGCGTGCTACCATGCCCGGCTAAGCTCTTTTTTTTTTTTTTTGGTTCATCTTAGCCTTCTTGTGATGGTTAATCCTGGGTGTCAACTTGACTGGACTAAGGAACAAATAAGAGAAAAGGGTCTTCTGATTGGACCACCTCAACCCGGATGGCCCACCCCAAATGTGGGTGTTACCTTCTGCCGGCAGGCAGTATTTAAGGCCACGGCAGCGGGAGCTGGTCCCTTTTCCTTCTTCCTGCGGCTTGCCTCTCTCTCATCTGGTGAGTTTGCCTTGCTGCTGTGATCAACCTTTCGGATCCCAGCGTGTACCGAGACTGGCAGATCTCCTGGAATCCATTCGGGCCTTCAGCACTAGACTGGGACTCCTGAGACATCCAGCCTTGCGGACTGAGCAGTTCCCTGGATTCCCGGCCTCTCCAGTTCGGCGCTACTGTTGAGCTCCGTCACGTGAGCAAATCAATAAATTGTATATAGTTATATATATTCATCCTGTTGCTTCTGTTTCTTTAGAGAACCCTGACTAATACACTTCTTATGCAGTCCAAGATCCCACCCGAGGAAATGGTGCTGGCCGCCCACAGGGGCGGGTCTTAACCAATCCAGATAATCCCCAAAGCATGTCTCTGAGGACATGATCCTGCACAGCACAGACAGCCCTGAGGCTGGTCTTCAGGGGACTCTAGGAGATTCTAGACTGTCTAGTTGGCAATACTAATAATCAATTACAGACACTAACCCCAATCATGATCTGATCATCTCTCAAAGGCTCCACCTCCTTGCCTTGGGCATAAGTACCCCCTCGTGAGTTTGGGGAGAACCCAAACAACCTCCCTCTAAAGGTGAGCCAGACCTTTCCCCTAGTTCTCTGCTCCTCTATCCCCAGGTTAACTGAGGCCAGGCTATAACTTAAAAAAATTTTTTCTATAAATAAATAAATAAAATATTTCTTTGGGGGGCTGGAGAGATGGTTCAGTGGTTAAGAGCAATGGCTGCTTTTGCAGAGGACCTGGGTTTGGTTTCTAGTACCAACATGGCAGCTAACAACTGTCTGACACCCCTTCTAGCCTCTGGGCATTGCACACATGTTACGCACTTATATACATTCAGGCTTAATAGTCATACACATAAAATAAAAAGAAATTAAAAACGTTTTGATTTTTTAAGCTTTTATACAACTATATATATACGTTGACCGTGTGCCCGCCCTCTCTTTTATACAGTATATATTATACGTTGACCGTGTGCCCACCCTCTCTTTTATTGCTCTCCCCCCTTCCATTAGTCCCTTTTTTCCCTTAGACAGTTTTAACATGTGTTGTGTGATTCTTTTATGTTATCTATATAAAACCTAAAACCACAAATGAAAGCAAACATATATTGGTCTTTCGTTTTTTTGAGAAAGGGTCTCCCTTTAGTCCCAGCTGGCCTGGAACTCTCCCTGTAGATCAGGCTGGCCTTGAACTCCCAGAGATTCACCTGCCTCTGCCTCCCAAGTGCTGGGATTGAAGGCGTTTGTCACCTTGCCAGGCTAGAGGTACTTTCTTTTTTTTTTGGGGGGGGGGTCTTTTTGAAACAGGATCTCCCTGTAGCTCCAGCTGTCCTGGAACTCACTATGTAAACCAGGCTGGCCTTGAACTCACAAAGATCCACCTGCCTCTGCCTCCCAAGGTGCTAGGATTAAAGGCATGGGCCACCATGTCCTGCTAGGGTTACTTTCTTGATTGTTGGGTGATGTGGGAGGGCCCAGCCTACTGTGGGCAGTGCCACCCCTGGGCAGGTGGTCCTGTATTGTATAAGAAAGCAGGCCGAGCATGGACCAGGAGAACAAGCCAGTAAGCAGCGTTCCTCCATTGCCTGTGCTTCAGCTCCTGCCTCCAGGTCCTGAATTCCTGCCTTGGGCTCCCTGAGTGATGAACTGTGACCCAGGAGATGTGAGCTGAATAAACCCTTTCCTCCCCAACTTGGTATTGGTCAGACTATTTTGTCACAGCAATTGAAAGCATGGTTGTTAGCCACCATGTGAGTGGTGGGGATCTGAACCTGAGTCCTCTTTAAGAGCAGTTAGTGCTCTTAACCACTAAGCTACCTCTCCAGCCCCTATTTTTAGTTGTTTTTAGAAACCAGTCCATGGTGGCTGGACTAATTTACATTTCCATTCCCACCAGCAAGGTCCACTTTTGTCCATATCCTTACCAACATTGTTGTTTGTTTTCTTTAAAAAAAAATTTTTTTTTGTCTTTTTGAGACAGGGTCATCCTGTGTCTCCAGCTTGCCGGGAACTTGCTATATAGAGTAGCCAGCCTGGCCTTGATCTGACGAAGATCTGCCTGCCTCTGCCTCCTGAGTGCACAGATGAAAGCTGAGCGCCACCACACCTGGATCCTTTTAAAAATGTTTAAATTGCCGGGCGTGGTGGTGCACGCCTTTAATCCTAGCACTTGGGAGGCAGAGGCAAGCGGATCTTTCTGAGTTCAAGGCCAGCCTGGTCTACAGAGCGAGTTCCAGGACAACTGGAGCTACAAGGACACCCTGTCTCAAAAAGACCAAAAAGGCCAGTCGTGGTGGCACACGCCTTTAATCCTAGCACTCGGGAGGCAGAGGCAGGCAGATCTTTGTGAGTTCAAGGCCAGCCTGGTCTACAGAGTGAGTTCTAGGCCAGCTGGGGCTATAGGGAGGCCCTGTCTTGAAAAGACAAAAAAAAAAAAGTTTAAATTACACTTATTTAGCATGTACGTGTGTGCTTGTGAGTTTGTGTGTGTATGTATGTGCAAGTATGTGCCACAATTCACATGTGGAGGTCAGAGGACAACTTGCAGAAGTCAGTTCTCTCCTTCTACCATGTAGATCCCAGGGGTCAAACTCAGGTTGGGAGCCTTGGCGGCAAGCAGTGGGACCTGCATCCTTCCCAGCTTCTCTGGCCGTTCCGTTCTTTGCTTAGATCTAGGGGACAGCCCTTGAGAACCCCCTAGGAAGAAGGGTGTAACTGAACATTCTGATGTACCTGAAGAACTTGTGGGTCTGAGAGGGTCTTATTATAAGAAAATAAGTGGCGGGCACTTGCTTCCCATCTGGTGACACACAGGCACACAGAGAGCTGTCCTTGAATACGGATAAGGCCAGGGCTGGGAGAGTGGCAGCCGCACACCCAGCGCTGCTGGGAATTGTCCCCTTCTCCTTCGTGGACCACTGCTTCCTGCAAGCCCCATTCCAAACCTGGACACCCCTGAGCCAGGCCCTGTCTCCAGATGCTCCCTCTCCTGCCTCTGTCTGGGCCTCACCAGCCAGCACTTGACATGCATCTTCTGTTTTCCACACAGCTCTGACCAGGGAGGCCTTCAGGTGCTGGCCAGGTAGGTCCTGGGGTGCGAGCCTTAGGGAAAACCCTTTCTCTGAAAAAAGAAAAAACAGTCAATCTTTTGAATAAATACATAGTACAAAGTGGCAGATGTATATGTTTAGGGCCTTCCCCCCCCCACCCCCCAACAGGGTCTCCCTGCAGCCCCAGCTGTTCTAGAACTCACTATGCAGACCAGGCTAGCCTTGAACTCACAGAGATTCTCCTGCCTCTGCCCTGGCCCCAAGGTGCTGGGATTAAAGGTATGTGCCACCCCCTCCCCAGCTCAAACAGGATTTTTAAAAATTTCCTTCTTTGAGACAGGGTCTCATTCTGTAGCCCACTCTCTCGCCTGGGGCTGCTCGTTCAGCTTTCCCCATGCTGGCATTATGACTGTGACTCACCCACCACCCGAGTACCAAGCAGATATATCAGTTTGACAGTTGCTCGCTGGGGAACGGTAATAGTGAAATATTAAAAAATCTTTGTTTGGGAAGCTAAATAGCTGGCTCGCTGCATAAGAGTGGTTCTCACACGGGCACAGGGATCCCAGCTCAAATTCCTAGCACCCTGTAAAAAGCCAGACAGGGCTGCACGTCCCCCAATCCCCAGTGTTGAGAAGTGGAGACAGGTGCATCTCAGGAACGAGGGAGCTCCGTGGCCAGCCAGCCAGCTAGAATGGCAAGCTTCGGAGCTGGGCGTGGTAGCCCACGCCTTTAATGCCAGAAATCGGGAGGCAGAGGCAGGTGGATCTCTATGAGTTCAAGGCCAGCCTGGTCTACAGAGTGAAGTCCAGGCCAGCTGAGACTAAAGGGAGACCCTGTCTCAAAATACCCCGCCCCCCCAAAAAACAAGCAAGCTTCGGGTTCAATGAGAGAACCCATGTTAAAGCAGTAAGGTGGAGCGTGGTGGAGGCAGACACCGGGCCCCTCCTGTAGTTCTTCCTGTGCACACAGTCACAGGCATGCAGCCCACGTAATTTCATGTTTGATTTCCATAATTAAACCCTGTTTCTACAAGAGCAGGAGGCTTTGTATGTACCCCAAGCACTGCAGTGCAAAACACTGGAATCTGAGCCCAGGTTCCGGCAGCATTGGCATCTCATGGCTGGATGGGGCAAAGTGCGCATGCCTGAGCTCAGAACCAAGGCTGTGGTAAAATCAGGTGAGCCGACAGCAAGGGCAAGTCTTGCCAGGGACACCGTGGATTCGTTCCAGATTTGAATTTGAATTAATTTTGGGTTATGCATTCAGAAACCTTTTATTGTTGCCAACATTTTTGCGCCCCTCTCATTGCTATGCAGCTCCATGAGAGTCAAGAAGCTCTGCTCTACGGTTAGGAACCAAGATCTGGGTTTAAGCCTCAATTCAAGCCTCAGTTTTCTCATCTGTAGATTGGGAGGTGGTGCTACACACTTCCTGAAGCATTCTGAAGAGGTTTTGATCAATTCTTATCTCCAGAGGCCTCCCCAGCTCAGAGAGCACAGGTTCTCCAAAACATCCGTTGGAAGTTTTCCAGGGGCGGCAGTGTGGTTAGTGAGCCTGGTGATTTGCTCTTGTGGTTGGTTAGGGAGGGCATGAAGAAGGAAAGCAGGCCTGACATCCCCCAGGAATCACAATGGAGGAACCAGGTATTCTGGCCTGCAAGAAGGGCCTGGAGCTTGGGGAGCTCAGCCAGTCCTCGGGGCTCAGTTTGTCAGCTTAAGTCCCGGGGATCAGGATGGGCTTCCCAGGTGCCTGGCTCATTTGTGAAATAGGGAGAAGAGTACCCAGTATCCTGTCTCCAGGTACCTGCACTACTTACTGTATGGCACGCCTTTGCTCACACAATGCAGGAAGGGAACTCGCTGACTGTCCAAGCAGCAGCGCATTTCCGGGGTGAGCACCCACCCATCCCCTAAGCACTTCTCCCTGCTACCTGCCTGCCCACCTGGGATCCGGGCCAGGGCCTTCCACCCATGGCTGCTTCTGCTTCCTCTTCTGACATCCTGGAGCTCGGGGCCAATCTGAGGTGGTTGGAGTCCCTGCTGTCCCTTGCCTTTGTAAAGGGACAGCTCTAATGGGCCCACGTGCTCTGATGAGTCACGGTGGGGCGCATCTGGGGTGCAGAGGTGGCGCTGCTTAACCCTCAGCGGGCCGGGCCCGTGCTGGATCAGGTGGGCTGTACCTCCCGCCTCGGTCTAGGCGCACAGGGGACCTGGGGACGGACCACAGGCTCCGGCCACGAGGAGAGAGAGCCGAAGGGGGAAGGGCCGGGCTGTGGTCCCAGCTTGCCACTGGGAGCGGCCCAGCGCTGTCTCAGGGGCTCCAAGCTCGTTTCCTCACCTGGAAAATGGCAGTTGTGGGGATTACTGGAGGGACGAGCGCGGGCTGCGTGCCGCCTTCTTCCTGCCTCTGTCTCCGGCTTTCAAGCCCTCGCTCTGGGCCGGAGCTGGGAGGCACCTGGTGCTGGGCTGGGCTGGGCTGGGCTGGGCTGCACCGAGCTGGCGTGGCCATGCCCTGCGGAGGGCAGCCCGGCCCGGCCCCGCCGCTTCCCCGCCCCCTGCGCCCCTCCCCGGCGGCCGCACAGCCGAGCTGGATCCGGTGCGTCCGGCGGCGGCGTCCGGCGGGCGGCGATGACCACGGCCGACGGCCCGGGCGCCCGGCCCGCGGGGTAAGTGGCGGCGGAGCCGGCCTGCCCTGCCAGCCCGCACTGCGGCCGGGCCCGCGCCCGCCGCTGCCCCAGGGTCTCAACTTTCTCTTTCCCATGGAGTTTAGACCTGCGGGGTGGGCCCCTTGCGGATGAGGAAACTGGGGCATGGCTCTTACGTGACTTGTCTTCAGTTATCCGGGAGGTAAGAGGGGGTGGGGTGTGACCCCACTTCTCTCTGTGGCTTGCATGTTTTGGGGGGGGGTGTTGAGAATTTGAAGGGCTCCACGAATGGTTGGGTCCCGGCTGTTGGGCGCAGCAGGAACCTGGGCTGTAAAGGTGGGTGTTGTCATTGTCAACGTGGCTGTGCCGCCAGCCCCACCCCACCCCAGTGAAGTCACTGTCAGACCCTTGTCTTGCCCCCTCCAGCGCCAGCCGCTGTCTGCGGACCTTCAGCACATCGACAGTCCTGGGTCCTGGGTGCTTGGGGCGGTTGCTGGGAGCCCCGCTGCTGGGAGGTTCCTGGGTAGAAATCCTGCCCTGGTGAGCTGGGAGGGGTGCCCCTGGCCCTGCCTGGACACTCACCACCAGTGACAATATTTGCCAAGGGCTTGAGGCCTAACTTGAACAGAGGGGTGAGGGCCTGGTGCCACCTGCCAGCTGGAAGCTTCCCGGGGCCTGGGAGAGGCTTGGGTTGGAGGATGTGGAAGTCAGGCTGCGGGGGGGACTCCCTGGCCTGGGAGAGGGTCACCAGTTAAGTTTTCCCTTGATCTTTTTCTGTTGTACAACTTTGGCCAAAGCTTTCCCCTCCCCAGACTTCTGGTCCATCCTTTGGAAAATACAGAGGCCGGGCTAACCTTCCCCTTCCTGCTGTGGGTTAAAATCTTTGTAAATCTGGAGCCTGGCAGGGTGCTTTTCTGGCCAACTTGTCTGAACACCACCCTACCCATTCCAGAAAAGTGGTTTGCACAAGAGAAGGCAGCCATGGAGTAAGGATTCCATCAAAGAACCCCAGACTTCTGGGCTGAAGGCCACGTTCATCCAGCATTTTTTTTTTTTTTTTGTCTTTTTGAGACAGGGTCTTCTTGTAACCCCAGCTGGACTGGAACTCACTAAGTAGATCAGGCTACCCTTGAACTCACAGAGATCTACCTGCCTCTGCTTCCCAAGTGCTGGGATTAAAGGCGAGCACCACCACCCCTGGCTAACTTCAAACTCTTGCAGTGCCTGAGAGCCATGTAATCCCCAGCTCCTCTAACCCTGCTCAGAGAAACATATATATCTAGCGCACACTGACCGGAACTGACCTGTTCTTTGAGGCCACCACGTCCATCTGCTATACCGCTGGTCATGTCCTCCTGGTGGGGTTTCAACAGAGGAAGGCCAAGTAGAACCAAGCTTCACCTTCACCATAGACTCACACAGTCACTGCACAAAAGCATCTGATATTGTCAGGGTGTAGCTCTGGGCAGGAAGGTCAAAGTGAGTTGGGACTCATCGAGTCCAGACTGCCCTTGAATTCTCTATGTAGCCAAGGATGACCTTCAACTCCCGACCCGACCGTCTCTACCTCCCATCTACTGGGAGTAGCATCCACCACCAGGCTTGGCTAAAATATCGTGTGAAATAGGGGCTGGAGAGATGGCCTAGCGGTTAAGAGCGCCGACCGCTCTTGCAGAGGACCCGGGTTCGATCCCCAGCACCCACATGGTGGCTGAGAACCGTCTGAAACTCCAGCTCCAGGGGAATCCGACGCCCACTTCTGACCTCCGCGGCATTGCACGACACGGGTGCACAGACTTGCATGCAGACAATACATTCGTACACATACAGAAATAAATAAAATTAATAAAATAAATATCGTGTGAAATAATAAAATGGGCTGCCATGTTCTTACCACCCTGAGATGTCAGATGCTAAACCTGTGCCCCACATCTTTTATATTCTTTGTAATAGGCACGTAAAAACTTGCAGAGCCCTACGGAGACCCCTTCCTGCCCTTCCTCTCCAGAGATGAGTGCCAGGGGTTTATCATTGCCCCATTTTTATTCTTCTGCTAAGTATGTGAAAATCCAGTTTGAAAAAAAAAAAGTTTCTCACTTTCAAGTTTTCTCTAAGTAGAGCTACATGGCAGGTGTCAATTCCCTGGCTTGCTTCTTCTTAATTTGGATTTCTGAGATTTCATCTCCTGGACCCTGCACTCTGGTCTGCCTTGCCCCATTATTCCCCTTGTTCCACCCTGTGTAAAGACTCCTCTATTTTATTTATTTATTTATTTGTATGAATGTACTGTCTGCATGTAGGTTGGTGCACCCATATCATGCAATGCCTCAGAGGTCAGAAGAGGGTGTCAGATTCCTCTGGAACTGGAGCTAAAGATGGTTCTCAGCCGCCATGTGGGTGCTGGGTCCTCTGCAAGAGCAGTCAGAGCTCTTAACCACTAGGTGGTTTCTCCAGCCCCTAAGACTCCTCTATTTATTGGTCCTTCTTGTTAGACACTGAGGTAGTTTATTTTTTTTTCTTTATTATTATTATTTTTTTTTGGTCTTTTTGAGACAGGGTCTCCCTTTAGTCCCAGCTGGTCTGGAGGTCACTCTGTAGACCAGGCTGGCTTTGAACTCACAAGATCCGCCTGCCTCTGCCTCCCGAGTGCTGGGATTAAAGGGGTGCGCCACCACACCCGGCTGGAGGTGGTTTCTTTGTATGCGTGTGAGTGTGCCTCTGCGGTGACCCTAGTACTAGTAGGCTATCCGTGTGCACTCAGTCCTTTAAAGTTATTTGGTTGGGGCTTGAGAGATGACTCAGTGGTTAAGAACACCAACTGCTCTTGCAGAGGACCCAGGTTCAATTCCCAGTACCCACATGGCGGCAGAGGCAGGTGGATCTCTGTGAATTCAAGGCTATCCTGGTCTACAGAAGTGAGTTCCAGGCCAGCTGGGGCTATAGGGAGACCCTGTCTCAAAAAGAAAAAAAAAAAATATTATACGAGTATTTTTCCCTATGTATAATAAAGTGCACCATGTGCATACAATGCCAAAAGAGACCAAAAGAGGGCACCAGATCCCCCGGAACTGGAGTTTCAGACTCCAGTTGTTAGCTGCCATGCTCCATGGGAACTGAACCCAGGTCCTCTGTATGAGCAGCCAGGGCTGTGCTCCTAACCTTTTTCTTTTTTGAGAAGGGATCTTGCTCTGCAGCCCTTGGCTGGCTTCAAATTCAAGATCCTCCTACCTGAGCCTTCTGAGTACTGGAATTATAGGAGCATGCCATCACGTCTGACTTCTTTCATTACTAAATCAGTAATGAATAAGATAAGAGAAACAATGACAATACCTCAATAACTGATGGGCAGTAGGGACCACCAGGCCCAGGCACTGATGAGCAAAGGGCTTATCCAGATTGGAGGCCTTTCACGGATGGCATGGGCTTGCCTATGCTAACCCTGGGTTCCATCCCTCAGCATTGAATAAAACTGGATGTGGTAGAGCACTGGAATTCCAGCACTTGGAAGGTGGAGGCAGGAGGCTCGGAGTTTGAGGGCATTCTTGGCTACATAGGGAGTTAGAGGCCAGCTTTGTATATCTGAGGAGACCCGGTCTCCAAAAACAAAACAAAACAAAAAATCCTTTCTCAGGTGATCAAGTGATGAAGCTCCTTTGTCTGCTTTCAAAATCCCTGAAGGCCATGGCTGCTACACAGCACTGACTCTGCCTAGCTAACGGTGGTGGTGGGCGGGATACTTTGAAAGAAGCCCCCCAACCATATTTGAAATTTAGAAAGCCACTAATCAACGCCGAGTGTGGTGGTGCATGCCTTTAATCCTAGCACTTGGGAGGCAGAGGCAGGTGGATCTTTGTGAGTTCAAGGCCAGCCTGGGGAGTGGTTCCAAGCCAGCTGGAGCTACTGGAGACCTGTCTCAAAGACCAAAAAAAAAAAAAAAAAAAAAAAAACCACTAACACAAAGCAGGGATTAAAAGGCAGGGTTAGCTCTTCTCTGCTCCCTGAGTGACTTTGGTCCCCCAGCTTCACACCCACCCCACCCTGACTGAAATTGGGGTAGCATGCTTTTTTTAAAATTTTATTTATTTATTTTTGGTCTTTTTGAGACAAGGTCTCCCTTTAGTCCCAGCTGGCCTGGAGCTCACTCTATTTGTGTGTGCGTGTGTGTATGAATGTACTATCTGCATTAGGTTTGTGCACCCATGTCTTATAATATCACAGCGGTCAGAAGAGGGTGTTGGATTCCCCTGGAACTGGAGTTAAAGACAGTTCTCAGCCGCCATGTGGGTGCTGGGGATCAAACCCTGGTCCTCTGCAAGATCAGTCGGTGCTCTTAACTGCTAGGCCATCTCTCCAGCCCGGGGTAGCATGTATTTAACTATGTCTGAGGGTCTCCAAGCAACCTGGCTGTACCCATGAGGCAAGAAGGCAGTGCCCAGGCAGGCTACATAGGAAGATGGAAGGAAGGGGGGGGGCGCTCCCGTTGCCTGGCAGCCTCTCCACCCTCCAGCCTTCTCAGGCCTCCCAAGTGTGCAGGAAGGTGCTTCTAAATGGAGCAGTCCTCTGCCACTGTGCCCGAGGCCCTGACGAAGGTCACCAGTGGTGCTCTATCCAGCCCAGTGCCTGCCAATGTCCCCAAGGAGCAGCAGAGAGGCCGCCATCACCACCAGAATATAAGGTGCCTGGGGCGGAAAGGGCTGAAAGAGGCCAGGAGAGGTTGTGGGGAAAGGTCCTGCAGGTTGCCTGTGCAGAATGCCCCTGGAGCAGTCGTACTCCATTCAGACTCCAGGGCCCTTACCTCCTCATGCAGATAAGAGCTCTGCTAGGAGGAGGGTTAGTAAGATAATAAATACAGTGGCCAATTTAGATAAGGATGTCTTGGTGAGGGGTGCTTGTCAGTGCTATTAAGTCCCACAGGGCCAATGTCCCCTGGGTTCTCAGACAGCCTGCCTTGTCTCTCCACCCAGCAGGCTTTCACGCCACCGTGTGGCAGCACCAGCCCGTCACACTCTGTCACCCCTGGGCTCTTCTTTCTCCGACTTGTTTTCAGGTCGATGCCATCTGATTTGCATACTTCCTTGAGCGACCAGGCTCCTCAGCCCCAGTGATCCATCCCCACAGTCACAGCCCTGCTTCTGGTGCCTGTCGCTGCTAGGCCTGCATCTGTGGCTTCTGCAGACCCAGCTCCTCAAGCACAGGCTCAAGTCTGGTCCCCCCTGTCTTCCCAGAACCCACCCTGAGCATCAGCTCAGAGAGCTTAGTAGGTGGGAGGAAGGTGAAGGTAAATCAAATCCAGCCCTGTGTCCAGGGTAGACACACCTCACTTCAATTAAATCAAAGAGGCAGGGGGACCTCCGAAGCAATTGTGCACCACCATATTCTGTCCACCGGGCTATGTGTTTTCTGGTCTCTCTGGGATGGGGTAAGGGGTGAAATGCGTGTGCAGAAACAAGAGGCAGGCCTTTGCCTCAGCACCCGCTGGACGTCAGCCACTTGATCCTGATCCAGGGCACTGGCGAGGGCAGAAACTTGGACTAGAACCCAACACTTGGCTATGTGGCTTTGCCAAGTCACTGCTCCTGTGTACGTCAGTTTCCTCATGTGCAGTGGGGTATAACCCCATGTCACAGAATATTATGAGGGTTCAAGAATGCCGTTGAGGGCTGGAGAGATGGCTCAGCGGTTGAGTGGTTGGGAGCATGTACTGCTCTGGGAGGAGACCTGAGTTCCCAGCACCCACATTGGACAGCATACAACTGCCTAGCTTCTGCAGGTACACACACACACACACACACACACACACACACACACACACAGTATTTTTTTAATTTTTTGGTCTTTTTGAGACAGGGTCTCTCCCTCCCATCTTCTAAGATGCACTCCTGAGTTCCTCGACAGCATCGGGTCTTCCCAAGCCAGGACCAGCAGGAGCTACTGTGAGGCTGGAGACTCCAGTGGCCTGGGAAGACAAGGTGTCAAACATGCACAGGCACAGTCTGAGGATTCGGCATACAGCCCCGCGGAGATGCACCCTCAGAGGGTTCCATTCTTAGTGAAAAGGAGGAGGGGCATCTGTAAAGAACTGCCTGCCAGCAGGGCCAGCGGTTCTGACAGGGGAAAGAGCTTCCTTACAAATAATAAATATTGGTCAGCTTGCCCACAAGACCTGGGCTTACATGCCCACTACCTTTATGGACTGGATTTCATAGAATAAGATAGTGACTCTGATAATCTGGGTGTGGTAGTGCCCAGGGAGCCTGGCCAAAGTAAATAAAGCCCTTCCGGGAGGGATGGGAACTCATCCCAAGGTCTCTGGGATTAGTCAAACAGGAGTTTGTGATAAAATTAAAAAACAGAGAAGGAAAAAAGCCACTGTGAGTGACAGGCTCCAGAAATAATAAATAGCAGAATTGCTTTCTCCAAGAGTCTAACATGCTAAAGCAACATGTAGTTAATCGTGTTTAAGATGTGTAAAGGGCTGGACATGGAGGTGGATGCCTTATGTCCCAGCACTCAGAAGGCAGAGGCAGACCAGTCTCTGTGAATTCAACACCAGCCTGGTCTACATAGTGAGTTCCAGGACAGCCAGAGCGACAGGGAGAGCTCTGAAAAAATAAGATCTCTAAAGGAATTACTCAGCCCGCAATCCCAGCACTCGGACACTGGGGCAGGAGGCGCTCAGCCCACAATTCCAGCAGGATGGTTGAGTTTGAGGCCATTTGGGACTCTTCATTTCTTTTCCTACTGCTGTGATAAAATCCTCTGACTAAAGCAATTTAAGGAAGGGTGTATTCTGGGTTTGCCGTTCTGGGTAGAGCTAGTGGAGCAGTCCATCACAGTGGGAGGCAAGGAAGCTAGCTGGTCACAGGGCACGTACACTCAGGAAGCAAAAAAAAAAAAAAAAGAAAAGAAAAACGAGCAAGGCACATCTCCAGGGACACCCCCCCCCTTCCTGGAGCAAGGCTCCCCAGCCTTGCTAAGCAGTGCCAGCTGCCGACCAAGGGCTCATCCACTGAGCTCTCTGGAACTGATCTTAAAGTGAGGGACTCTGGATAGCAGCCTATCCAGAGTCCCTCACTTTAAGATCAGTTTTTCCTCACGCAACAGTAATCAGCTATCAATATTTCTTCAGCTAAGATTGGGGTCTGCTACCCATTCCCCCAGTTCCATGCTGGGCTTTTGTCTGCATGAGTTTGCATGGGTCTCATGCATGCAGACACCATTGCTGCAGGTTCATACAAGCAGGCTCCTAGGAGCTCGTAGGACTATTTCCCCATGTTGATGCACCTCCGCCCTGCCTCTTAGAATCTTTCCTTCCCCCTGCAATGGTCCCTGAGCCCTGGGTGAGTGAAGGCTAGTATAGGAGTCCCTTCCAGGGACCCACACTCTGCAGACTGCTCATCTCCACACTTTGGCCATTTGTGGACTTGTGTCATACTGGCCTTCCTGCATGAGGAGCTTCATTAAAGAGCTGAGCGATTCATTAGTGTCCTCTTCACCCCTTGTTCTGTGTTGCCTGAGCCTGAGGTGTAGAGGTTGCCTTGCTGCTATACTACTTAGGCTTGGGAAATTCACAGACAATGTCTATGTGTGACCAGTTTGTGGTACTCTGTAATAGTCTTTGCTGCAAAAGAAACTTCTTTGATGAGTAGTGACTGGGATACTTGACTGTAAATATAAGGATACATGTCTTGCACTTAGAAAGAAGTTACATTAGCCAGGTATGGTGGCACACACCTTTAATCTCAACACTTGGGAAGCAGAGGCAGGTTGATCTTTGTGAGTTCAAGGCCAGCCTGGTCTAAGTAGTGAGCTCCAGGACAGCTGGGGCTATAGAAGGGAGACCCTGTCTCAAAAAGACAAAAAAAAAAAAAAGTTACATCAGTCTAGGGATGGGGTTTTCTCTAAGATCTATTATCTCTCCATCCATGTATATTTGACTATTTTTTTATTTAATTTTATTTATTTCTGTATGTGTATGAATGTACTGTCTGCATGCAGGTTTGTGCCCCCGTGTCGTGCAATGCCGTGGAGGTCAGAAGAGGGTGTCAGGTTCCCCTGGAACTGGAGTTCTCCTGGAATTGGAGTTACAGACAGTTCTTAGCCGCCATGTGGGTGCTGGGGATCGAACCTGGGTCCTCTGCAAGAGCGGTCTGCGCTCTTAACCGCTAGGCCATCTCTCCAGCCCCCATATTTATGTTTACAGCACCACACATTAAGTGTTTTCCCATTGAGTGGATTTTAAGTCCAATTAGGTAGCTGTTGATTGTCCCCAAGAGAAAAGTGCCACTACTGTCCCAGTGTCATACACTGTGCTGGTCACTGGTGTGGTTATTTGATCTTGAAGCTGGTGTTGGACCACCAATTGCTGTCCTCCCCTAGCACCTCGCACAGTGCTCTCCACAGCTATGAGAGCTGACCTTCAGGGGACGCGGCTTCGGGGTCAGTCCCAGCTCCATTGCTCCAAATCCAGTCCCATCAGTAGAAGAGGCAGTTTTGATAATCAATGACCAGGCCTTCTGGAGTCTTCATTTCACACAGGAAATTCGAGGCTGAGAAAAGCCCTAGCCTTAGACTTCATTCATTCATTCATTCATTCATTCACTTCATGTATTTATTAAAAGCCTGCTTTTGTGCCAGATACTAGGGCTGGGGATCTAGTACTAATAAAAAACAATTCCTGCTTGAATTTTAGTGGAGGGAGACAGACAATAACAGTTTAAAAATATACAAAGGATGGTACCTATAGAGGAGCGTAAGGACTGGAAAAGGGGTAGGGATGTGGTAGTGAAGGAAAGTGGGAAGGTGACCCTGGAGTGTGGAAGGCCAACTGTGACAGTGTCAAGTTCTAGAGTGTAGGCCTGGGGGCAGAGGGAACCTGGAGAGGGGTACCCAGAGAGGGACGAAGTGGGATCAGTGGTGGGCAGCGCCCCCCGGGGGGGGGGCAGCAAAGCCCATGGGTCAGAAAGGCCACAAGTGCCCCCTTTATGGTTGTGAAGGGTCAGACCCATCCGCTCCTCTGGCTTCCTTGTCCTTATTGTTGACCTGTCCCCTACCCTGTCATTGGGTCCCAGATGGACCCCCCTCTACCCTTCTCCCACCATTGGGAACGCTGAGACGTGGGTCCAAACTATCCCCATATTCCAGCACAACAAAGGCAGCCCAGGTTGCTCACGAAGCCATCGAAGGGCAAATAGGCAAGTCCGTCAGGCAGGGAGGCCGAGGGCTGCAGTGTCGGGCTGTGTCTGTCCCTCAGGTCTCCTGTGAGCAGCCTCCATGAGGCCCTGGATCAGTGCATGACAGCCTTGGACCTGTTCCTCACCAACCAGTTCACAGAAGCACTCAGCTACCTCCAGCCCAGGTAAGCTTAGGCCCCGGAGAGGGTGGGGCACAGGGCTTTGTGTGCATCCATGCCAATGCACATGAAGGGATGGGCTGGGTTAGAGGAGCTTCCTGGGCTGAGTGCCTCTGCTCAGGACCCCTGAAAAGGTCCATTCAAAGTGTCTCAGGTTCCATGATTTCTTATTCCCACTGAAGCACGTGGGGCGTCTTCCAGTCAGCTGCTTAAGGTAATAGTGAAGGCTGCATTTTATTTATTTATTTATTTATTTATTTATTTATTTATTTTATTTTTATTTATTTTTTTATGTGTATGAATATACTGTCTGCACCCGTGTCGTGCAATGCTGCGGAGGTCAGAAGAGGGCATCGGATTCCCCTGGGACTGGAGTCAAAGACGGTTCTCAGCTGCCATGTGGGTGCTGGGTATCGAATCCGTGTCCTCTGCAAGAGCAGTCAGCGCTCTTAACCACTAGGCCATCTCTCCAGCCCTTATTTATTATTTTTATGTATATGAGTATACTGTCTGCATGTAGGTTGGTGCACCCTTTGCATGCAATGCCACAGAGGTCAGAAGAGGGTGTCGGATTCTCCTGGAACTGAAGTTAAAGACGGTTCTTAGCTGCCATGTGGGTGCAGGGAATCAAACCCGGGTCCTCTGCAAGAGCAGTCAGTACTCTTAACCGCTGAGCCATCTCTCCAGCCCCAAGGCTGCATTTTAAGCCATTAGGTGTGCACCACCACCCCCGGCTTAAAGAAAGTTTTTAGCCGCCATGGGGTGCTGGGAATCGAACCTGGGTCCTCTGCAAGAACAGTCAAAGCTCTTAACCACTGAGCCATCTCTCCAGTCCCCCAGGCCAGTGTTTACTGTTGGGGTGTTTTTGAGACAGGGTTTCTAAGCTGACCTGTGACTTGAGGTCTCCTGCCTCTGCCTTCCAAGTGCTGGGATTGCCAGCCTGCACCACTTTTTTTTTTTTGGTCTTTTCAAGACAGGGTCTCCCTGTAGCCCCAGCTGTCCTGGAACTCGGCTCTGTAGACCAGGCTGGCCTTGAACTCACAAAGATCCACCTACCTCTGCCTCCCAAGTGCTAGGATTAAAGGTGTGCGCCACCACACCTGGCTTGCCTTACTTCTAAATAATACGGACATGCAACTTTTTTTCTTGACTTAACACTTTTTTCAGTTTTAAAGACTGAGATATAATTCACAACCCATAAAATTCACATTCATTTTTTTTTTGCTTTGGTTCTTGTTTTTGATACTGTGTCTCGCTGTGTATCCCAGCTGGCCTAGAACTCATTATGTAGACCAGGCTGGCCTTGAACCCAGTGAGATCCACTTGCCTCTTTCTCCCAGAATGCTGGAATTAAAGGTGTGTACCACCATGCCCAGCCTTTCAATAAAATTTTTGCCTTACTCTTTTGTGTGTGTGTGTGTGTGTGTGTGTGTGTGTGTGTGATGCCTGTAGAGGTTAGAGTACAGCTCTTGGAGTTAGTTTCTGCTGCCACCTGCTGGGCCATGGATGCAGCCCACACACAGCGCTTCTCCGTTGAACCATCTCACTGGTCCAACATTCGTAGACTTGACTTCTCACTTTATTTTTAATTTTTAAAAATTCATTTCTGGCCAGGTGTGGTGGCGCACGCCTTTAATCCTAGCATTCTCGGGAGTTCAAGGCCAGCCTGGTCTACATAGTGAGGTCCAGGCCAGCTGGGACTAAAGGGAGACCCTATCTCAAAAATGCAAAAAAAAAGAAATTCATTTCTGTGTATGAGTGTTTTGCCTACATGTAGGTAAGTGCACCCATGTCATGCAATGCCCATGCAGGCCAGAAGAGGATATCAGATCCCCTAGAACTGGAGTCATAGGGCATGTGGGTGCTGAACCTGGATCTTCTACAAGAGCAGCCTTAACCACTGAGCCATCTGCCCGGCTGCTTGTTCTGCATTTTTATTGCACCTTCAGCTCTAGGATGTTCCCTTTATCTTGTTTCCCTTTCTTAACATCAAGTTGGACTTCCCAGACCAGTCGTCTTCTAAGATCCTAATTTCCCTCCCTTTCCTATTTATTTATTTATTTATTTATTTATTTATACTATTTTTTATTGGCTGTGTGTGATGGTTCTCATCCTTAATCCCAGCACTTGGGAGGCAGAGACAGGTGGATCTATCTCTGTGAGCTCAAGGCCAGCCGGGTCCACATAGTGAGTTGAGCTCGGGCTGCAGGGAGATTCCCACCCCCCAAAAAAAAACAAAATAAAACAAACAAACAATTTTATTTATTTTATGTGTATGAGTGTATTCCCTGCATGTGTGTAAGTGTACCCACATCATGCAATACCCATGGAGGTCAGAAGAGGGTGTTGGATCCCCTGGAAGTGGAGTTACAGGTTGTTAGCTACCATGTAGGTGCTGGGAACCAAACACCCGTCCTCTACAAGAACAGCCAGTGAGCCATGTCTCCAGGCTCTCCTCTGTATTTGGAGTTCTCCTGGTCACCTCTTTTCCTCATGGCCATTTCCTGTCCCTTGTTGGCCATTGTCTCCAGACCACAGCACCTCCTGCCCCGAAGACTGACTATCCCAGGCATCCCACACACTGACTTTTCTCCTCATAGCCCGAGGCCCAGCAAAGGCGAGACAAACCTTGCTCTTACTCTGGAAGTGTCTACAAACTTGGGGTCAACAGGAGGAATTCAGAGCACAGAAAACAGAAAACAACCCCCCCCCAAAGCCATGTGGCCCAGTGTGCCCAGTGTGGCCCAGTGTGGCCCAGTGTGGCCCAGTGTGCCCAGTCCTCGAGCTGGTCTGCACAGGCCCCAGAGGGCCCTTTCTTCTCAGTGTCTTCTGGGTCAGCTGCCTCGCCTCCCTCACTGTAAGAGCAGAGGGCACTCCAAGGAGGAGACCCTCTCCCTGAGGTCCCCTGGAGAAGCCAGTCTTCCCAGGATGCTCCTTTTACCCCGAACACAAAGCAGCTTAGCTTCCGGAGCTCAGGCCTGTCTGCCTTCCAGAACATTCGGGCTCCCTGTGCTTTTCTGTCAGAGCTGCAGGAGTTTGGCAGCCAGCTCCTTGTATACCATCTTGAGGCAACCAAAATTCACGTCAGATGTCCCAGGGAAGAAAAATCACATCCCGCCTATGATAGCCAAAGACTCTTCCCAGAAACTGCTGCCTTCCCTTCCACAGTGTGGAGTCAAAGGTGCCCCATCACCTCCAGGGAGAACCGCTGCTCTGAGGGCGAGCAAGAGCCCCTCAGCCTGCTACGCAGCCATCGAAACTTCTGGGAAGGTTGAGGTTCAGTTGCATTCACGGGTCTGTATTGCACGAAGTTCTGTGTAGCTGTCTTGGGGTATGGCAGGCCCCTACCCCCTTTGCTCCATGGGGCTAACTGGGCCTCCACCCACTCTCCGTTCCCTGGTTCTGTGTCTGTTCTCTGGACGTCACCTCTGAGTAATGCTGTCGGTGCCGCCGCTTATGCTCCTCGGCACTGTGTCTCTAGGGACTGTCTGGAACATAGAGGCAGCTGCAATAATTCTTCCTGTTGAATAAATGACCACGCTTTGTAAGTGACAGAGTTGGGATTCAAATGCAGGTGCATGCGCTCCGCCAGCCACTGACTGCTGAGCAGGGTGGAGCGGTCACCTGCTGGACGCCTTACCTGCCGCTCTGCTTCCTCAGGGTGGAGCGGTCACCTGCTGGACGCCTTACCTGCTGCTCTGCTAACTCACAGAGCAGTAAAGAAGTAGAAAGGGTGTGTGGAAAGATGAGTGAGTTCCAGGGCAGGAAGCCTAAGACGTTCCCATGGGGCAGCTTAAGATTTCTCTGACAGAGAAGACAAGGTCACCTGCTAAGGTCGGGGGGCCAGGCGTATTGGGGGATGACAAGGAAAGGAAAGCAGTGTTTGTGAGCAGGGTGGGGGCCTGGCCGAGGCTGACCCCCAGCTCATAGCAGCCTGCCTGTAGGAAGGCTCTTCACAGTGCTGTCAGTGCAGCTTGGACAATGTGCACGGCAGAGGCTGGAGAACTCCGCACTGACTGTTCTGGGCCAGGAGGCCAGATGGTGGCGGTCAAGGCAGGGCAGGAGGCTGACAAGACCTGAACCTTGGCTGCTAGAGAGTAAGGAAGGACTCGAGGAGCTTCTAGTGCCACCAGCCTGTGCTGGCGCTAGCGGTGCCTCTCCCAACACCCTTTTTATCATGATGGCTGGCATGGGTCCCAGGAGGTGCAACCCCCAGCAGGGCATCATTTCATAGAGCAGTGTTCTGCTCAGGGCGCAGGTACTACATGTACAAGCAAGAACTCATGCCAGGCGTGGTGGCGCACGCCTTTAAT
>VZQC01007300.1:111781-174686 GCA_009823505.1 Rhizomys pruinosus
TGGGCCCACCTCTGAGCCTCTCCCCCACAGGATGAGAGCATGGTGAGCTTCATCAAGGGCGGCATCAAAGTTCGAAACAGCTACCAGACCTACAAGTGAGTGGAGCCGGCCTGGGGAGCTGAGACTCTGGGGCCACAGGGCTGTCACCGGTCCCTTCAGACTGCATTGTCAGATGCAGAGTACTGACTAGAAGCCACAAGTCCAGAACACCGGGAGCTCCGACAGAGTTCCGTACCCCTAGGACTTCAGTTTTTTAGAATATTGTTCTCTGGCTATACCTGTTTATTCTTAAGTGCCTTCTCTGCTACGGAAAAGTAAGACTCGGGCTCCATGCAAACAGCTTGGGTGGCCAGGGGGCACCGAAGGAATAGCACAGGACTCCTGCATATCTGTGAAGGCTCAGACCAAATGTTGCTTTCCTATGAAGTCTTTCTTAATCCATTCTATGGAGAGAGAGAGAGAGAGAGAGAGAGAGAGAGAGAGAGAGAGAGAGAGAGAGAAAAGAGAAGAGAATCATGCTTACTCCCTAAGGGGTAGAATCATTCCCATGATATCTCTGAGTCCCTCTGGGCCAGGGACAAGCTGCATTTATGGATGAAAAATGGGAGACTCAGAGCATGTCCACTGCCCCTGCCCCCCATGGCTGGCTCTGTGGTCCCTTACCTACAACACTCTAAAATCAGATAAAACCCAGTTTCTTCCCTAAATTTTGCATTAGAATTTATTTCCCATTAAACTTTATTCTATCCGAGACTACTTGCCCTCTTTACCTTCCCCACCACGTTGACCATCCCCTACAGAGAAGTAGTTGGTGGACCCTAGGGGCCTGTGCCGGGATGGGTCAGGGATAACCAGACAAGTGCTCCTGGCCGGGATGTTTTCAACATCCTACACTGGGGACAGTCTCCCTCCTCTCCCCCAACAAAAATTTGCCCAGCTTTAGATGGCAAGCTAGGCAGAATACAGATGACGGGCAAGGCAAGGCAGGGCACACCAGGGGCAATGTGCAATTCAGGGCTGGGGAACATGTCTCTGTGGTGGGAGATGGGATAGAAGCCCCTTGGATATCAACTCTCTGGATCTCCAGAACTCTAAATCTGCCACCAGGGAGTCCTGAGCTCAGCCTGGTAGGGGGGCGAAGGAATGGATCCCAGTCCTGCCACAGAGTGTGGCCGAGCAGGGCTCTGCATATTCCCACAGGGAACTGGACAGCCTGGTCCAGTCCTCACAGTACTGCAAGGGACAGAGCCACAGGCACTTTGAAGGAGGGGTGAAGCTTGGCGTGGGAGCCTTCAACCTGGTAAGTGGGAACCCAGCATACCTACAGGGCCAGAGGCCCACGTACAGTCCGCTACACATTCTTGTCCTGGGACATACACGGGCACCCTCGGTGCCACTGTGCCTGCCTGTGTTGTAGGCCTGGGACCCATAAATGATCCCGACATCACCGGCCTCCAGGAGCTCACAGCTGGGGGCATGCAGTGTGCCGCAGCCAGCTCTAAAGTCGCCCTGTGCTTCTGTGTATCTCCTTGGTAGCTTGAACCCCCATGATGCAAGCCCTTGTCACATGAGTACTTGACACCCCAGGAGACCCAGGCTGCTTCTGCTCCCCAGAGCAGGCTAGTAAACACTAGGAGCAGGGAAGCAGACAGACAGGCTGGAAGCAGCCAGGCTGGAAGCAGCCAGGCTGGAAGCAGCCAGGCTGGAAGCAGCCAGGCTGGAAGCAGCCAGGCTGGAAGCAGCCAGGCTGGAAGCAGCCAGGCTGGAAGCAGCCAGGCTGGAAGCAGACAGGCTGGAAGCAGACAGGCTGGAAGCAGACAGGCTGGAAGCAGACAGGCTGGAAGCAGACAGGCTGGAAGCAGACAGGCTGGAAGCAGCCATGGCCCACTGCAGCCGAGAGCCTGAGCCTCTTCTGCAGCTATAGGAAAAAGTTCCCAGGGAGGGAGAGAAGCATTTGAGTTGGATACAGCAGGATTCACCAGAGATTGCCAGGCAGAGTGAGTGGGCTGGGCCGGGCCGTGGAGACCTGGAAATACGGAGCCTGCTCATGGTCGGGGGAGATTCAGAGGTCCCCCACGTGAAGTGGCCAGGGCCTTCGCAAAGGCTTCTCACAGGGTGGCCTTGAGGCAGGGCCCCTTTGCCCTCTAGAGGGCCCTCCATGCACTCACTGCCTGATTCTGCAGACGCTGTCCATGCTTCCCACCAGGATCCTGAGGCTGCTGGAGTTTGTGGGGTTTTCGGGAAACAAGGTAACCACTCACCTTCCGACATGCCCTGCCCGAACAGGTCTAGGGCTGGAGCTGAGCAAGACAGGGTGGGCAGAAGGTGCCAGGCCTGGCCCAGACCCCTCCCGCTGAGATCCTGGAGCCAGTCCAGATCTCTCTGGACCTCTGCCTTCCCTCAGGGTTTGTGAGCCCCAAGATCCTCCCTTTCTGCCTCCTCACAGGGTGGAGGGCTGTGTGATAAAAGGGGGCATAAGAAGAGCCCTCTGGGCCCGAGCCTGACACAGGTCAGGAGCCTGCTGTTCTTCCCTTGGTCGCTGAAAGGCCTTGAACGGGTCCTTCTGTCCAGAGTCAGTTTTGGTGCCCCTTACGTGACCTGTGAGCTATGCAGGGGTGCTCCTGTGCCTCAGATGATGAGGGGAACCAGAGGACTTGATCACTTCTAGGCCTCACTGAGGGCAGGACCCTGGGTACCAGCCTGGATTGGAGGAAGCAGATGTGGGAGACTCCCTGGCAGAAGTGGTGTGGAAAGAGTGCTGGCCAGGAAGCTAGGAGTCATCCCCAATGTCCCCTCCTTCAGTCTGTGAAGGTGGGCAAGCCCCTCCCTCCACCAGGCTCCTCTCTGTAAAACAAGGTGTTTCTCATTGGCTTGAAGATGCTGCTGGGAAGCATGCTTTCTCTGGCCTTTCCTGATACCTAGCATGCCCCTGGATGGCTACATTATGGTTTAGATCTTTTAATTTTATTATTTATTTTTATTTTATGTGTATGAGTGTTTTGTATGTGCACCTGTGTTGTGCAATGCACAGGGAGGCCACTAGAGGGTGATGGATTCCCCTGGAACTGGAGTTAGAGATGGTTGTTAGCCAGCCACCACTTGGGTGCTGGGAACTGAACCCAGGTCGTTTGGTCTTCTGCAAGAGTAGCCAGTGCTTTTAACCACTGAGCCATCTCTCCAGCCTGAACCACACCATATTAAAAACATAGATGTGGGGTTGGCCATGATGAAGTCCAGGGCTGTTCTCCACCAAGGAGTAAACCAGCCACAAGGATCGGTGTCTTCTAATGCCTATCTTTGAACCCCCACATCCCCTCTCATGCCATCTGTGGTCCACAGCTGGATGCTTTGGAGCCCAATGGGAGGTTTGATGGGTGGGTGGGGGCGGGCTGGTGGGGGGAGGGGGTCGCACCCTTGCACTCTTCTTCTCTGGGAACCCAGCTTGTGCCCTTGTTCCCTCTCCAGGACTACGGGCTGCTGCAGCTGGAGGAGGGTGCCATGGGGCACAGCTTCCGTGCGGTGCTGTGCGTGATGCTGCTGCTCTGCTACCACACCTTCCTCACTTTTGTGCTCGGTAGGAGGCTGTGGGGTGCAGGGCTGGTGGGGTGCAGGGCATCACGCAGGCTTGCTTCCTAATGGTGTGCGGGGGTTTTAGCTTAGAAATGGGGTGCTTGCACCTCATTGTGGTTGGTGGAGAGTGTGTCCCTGGTGGCACCGCAGCTCCTGCTGGCCTGCTTGTGATGTGCCAGAGTAGGACTTGTACTAGCTTGTTAAATCCTCGGGTCACTCTGGAGATGAGGCGAATCACTGTGCCCATTTCGCAGAGGCAGAGGCAGAGGCAGAGGGGCAGAGGGGCAGAGGGGCAGAGGGGCAGAGGGGCAGGGTCAGGGGCAGAGGCAGAGGCAGAGGCAGAGGCAGAGGCCCTTAGGAACACCTTGGTGTGTTTGCTCAGCAGTGGTAACTCCTGCTGTGCTCTTGCCTGCCACCTCCAGGTACTGGGAATGTCGACATCGAGGAGGCAGAGAAGCTGCTGAAACCCTACCTGAATCGATACCCCAAGGTGAGCACTGTATGCTGAGCAGCCCCAGGCTCCAGCACCCCGTGGAGCCACTCGGATCATCACGTGTGTCATTTCAGGGGGCCATCTTCCTGTTCTTTGCTGGACGGATCGAGGTTATCAAAGGCAACATTGAAGCTGTGAGTGCTGTGGGAGGTCCCTGGGGTGTCCTAGAGATGGGCAAACCGGTGAGAGAGCAGGGTTGGGAGGGACACTTCTGACCCAGGTGGTCTGGGAACGAGACAGGGCCTGGCTCTGTGCTACAGGAAGAGATACAGGAGTCTGGGGTTCCGTGAGGAAAGGACAGTCAGAGACCCCCGCTGTTCAGGGCTTGGGGATTAGGCTGGACGTGTAAGTGGACTTTGTCAGTAGAGTGCTGGGGGAAGGGGAGCCAGGAGAGGGTTAGGTTGGGGTCTCTGGCATGGCAGGTCCCAGCACTTGGCCAAGTCCACAGCAGACTACAGTGTGGAGTCCTGGAGTCAGCTGCGTACTCTGGCAGCTTGAGTATCCTAGGCCCGGGTAACCATGGAAACTATGGCACCTTTAACATTTTCTTTGACGCACAAACATTATCTTATCAGTATAATATGAACACTTCATGGGCTGGAAGATGGCAGTTGTAAAGTGCTTGCCAGACCAGGTGGAGGGCCTGAGTCTGACCCCCAGCACGTGTGTGTGTGCATCTGTGTGTGTGTGTGTGTGCATGCGTGTGTGTGTGTGTGTATGTATATGTGTGTGTGCATGTGTGTGTATGTATATGTGTGTATGTATATGTGTGTATGTTCTTATGTGTATGTGTGTTTATGTATGTATGTATGTGCATATGTGTGTATGTGTGTGTATGTATATGTATGTGTATGTTCTTTTTTTTTTTTATTGTATTTATTTATTTATTTTTAACAAATCTAGACCCGTGTTCCCGCTCATTCCCCCACCCCATCAGAGCTCGTGCATTCTGCCAAACATGCTTTCCATCTCTTAGTCTTTCTCAATATTTTCCATGGGGACGTTGACTGTTTTGAGCAGAAGTTCACTGTTTCAGTCAGTTCTTTGATGCAGTATTTTCTGTTGTTGTTGTTGTTTCCAAAATGCATTATGTCCAACTGCTTTGTACAGAAGCTCAGGGGGCCCTACACAAGAAATACTTACAACTGGGTAATTGGCACTAGCATCCACAGATGAGGGATACCATTCGTCGTTTGTTTTTCTGGGACTGTGTTACTTCACTCAGCATGATGTCCTCTAGCTCCAGCCATTTTCCTGCAAAGCTCGTGATGTCGTCTTTCTTTACTGCTGCATAGAACTCCATTGTGTAGATGTACCACATTTTCTCTATCCATTCGTCAGTTGAGGGGCATTTAGGTTGGTTCCAGCTCTTTGCTATTGTGAAGAGAGCTGAAATAAACATGGCCGTGCATGTATCTCTGTGGTGGCGTAAGTCTTGAGGGTACATGCCCAGGAGTGGTATGGCTGGGTCGGGTGGCAAGTTCATTCCAAGTCTTCCAAGGGATGTGTATGTTCTTATGTGTATATGTGTGTATGTGTGTAGATGTGTATGTGTGTGTATGTGTGTATGTGTATATGTGTATATGTGTGTATGTATGTGTATGTGTGTGCTTGGGTCCCAGTGCTGAAGGAGACAAGTAGAGCCCTGGGGTGTGTTGGCCAGTCTACCCAGTGAGAAACAAAGAAAGAAACAAACAAAGCAAGGTAGATGGGCCCTGAGGAATGACCTTGAGGTTGACCTCTGGCCTTACTACACAGCCACACACACACACACACACACACACGTGTGCGTGCACGCACATACACACACAGAGGCACATGCACACAAACGTGCACATGCACAGACACAGGCACAGACATACATGTGCACGCACACACACATACTTCTTCCTGTCATCCCCTCCAGTGCCATCGTGTCCCACACTTTCATTCAGTGACCCAAACTTTAGAGCACACTGGCCTGGGCCCACAGCCTCTAGACTTGGGCAGCAGAATCAGGACTGGAAGTCAAGCTCCTGGCTTCTAACCCCATCTTAGCCTGGCACAATGTTAGACGGCCATCCCCTGGAGGAGGCCATTCCTGCTAAGGTTCAAGGTTGCAAGGGAGGGGTGGGTTGTGGCTAGGTACGCCCCTGGCGGCTGACCCACAGGTGCCTGCAGGCCATCCGGCGGTTTGAGGAGTGCTGTGAGGCGCAGCAGCACTGGAAGCAGTTCCACCACATGTGCTACTGGGAGCTGATGTGGTGCTTCACCTACAAGGGCCAGTGGAAGATGGCCTACTTCTATGCCGACCTGCTCAGCAAGGAGAACTCCTGGTCCAAGGTGAGCTGACACTGTGGGCTGGGGAACTGGGAGTCCAGGGCTGTCGTGGCCCAGACCAAGGGTGGGCCATGAGCCCCAGAATAAGGATGGGTCATGATCCCCAGACCAAGGGTGGGCCATGAGCCCCAGACCAAGGGTGGGTCATGAGCCCCCAGACCAAGGATGGGCCATGAGCCCCAGACTAAGGATGGGTCATGAGCCCCAGACCAAGGGTGGGCCATGAGCCCCAGACTAAGGATGGGCCATGAGCCCCAGTTAAGGGTGGGTCATGAGCCCCCAGACTAAGGGTGGGCCATGAGCCCTCAGACTAAGGGTGGGCCATGAGCCCTCAGACTAAGGGTGGGCCATGAGCCCCAGACTAAGGGTGGGCCATGAGCCCCCAGACTAAGGGTGGGCCATGAGCCCCAGACTAAGGATGGGTCATGAGCCCCAGACTAAGGATGGGTCATGAGCCCCAGACTACGAATGGGCCATGAGCCCAGACTAATGGTCGCCCCCTGATGGAGCATAGATGTGTCTGCTGGAATCTAAACAGAACCAAACATTCTCTTTTTTGGGGGGGTGGGTCTGAGACAGGGTCTCCCTTTAGTTCCAGCTGGTCTAGAGCTTGGTATGTAGACCAGGCTGGCCTTGAACTCACAGAGATCCACCTACCTCTGTCTCCCGAGTGCTGGGATTAAAGGTGCGCACCAAAATGCCCGGCTTCAGAACCAAACATTCTAATAGGCCTCAGGGTTGGGAGGAATGAAAAGCTCTTACTAGCAGGGAAACTTTGGTGCTGGGGATTAGATCCAGGTCTGTACAGGCTAAGACATTCTCTGCCGCTGAGCCCATCCCTTCAAGTATAATGTGTCAACTGAGATGTTTAGTCACAGGAATGGAGACGAGTCCAGGCTAGCCAATCAGCCTCTACTCTGGTGGAAATGTTTCTGCACCATCCTCCAGCCATAAGAATGTCTTCCATTGTATTTACTTTTCATCAGTCAGTTCCATGGGCTTAGCGGTTACTGGCCTAGGCAGGTCTGAAACACCCAAGGCTCATTTGGTTACATAACTGAAATTTCTAGGCATCACCTGACTCTAGGAATTCAAAGTGTGTCGTCTGGGTACAGGCTTTCTGTCTGTGACTGTGCTCTTTTCTCTGATGTCTGTGCTGGGCACGCCCCTTCTCTTCATGTGACAGGCGAGGTGGCCCAGGGCTGCCCTTAACTCATACCTTCCTCTTGGGTTTCAACTGAAGTCCACAGCTGAGCTTCCTGTGCATGGCAGTCTCTGAAATAGAGGGGCGAGGAGGCTTCTTCGTGGACTGCAAGTAGGGGATGGGGTGTTCCCCAGAAGAAAGAGGGGGTGACGTACCTGTGTGTGTGAGGCAGGAGATATTACAGATAAGACATATAGGCAAGACAAATGTCTCCCCACAACAGACAACTGCACTTATTGTGGGAAGTGCTGGAAGTATAAGGGCTGGGCATTTTGCCATATCACCATAGTGTAGAACTCTGAATCAAGAATCTTTGATTTCCAGTCTGATATGCAGCACACCTAGCTCAGCGCTCTGTCCCTTGGCGACAGCAGGCTAATCAACCCTGCTACTCTACCATGAGCCTGGGTTGTGACCTTAGAAGTCTCTGCAAAGAACTCTAGGGAGCCATCAGGAGACCCATTTGTCTCCTTGGCATGGAAGTCCATCCTCAGTGCTCTGCCAGGCAGGGGGCCAAGCTGAGGAGGAGTTCTGGGCGGGTGGGGCTCCAGGACGCAGGTTTGCTGAGGCCTGTCCGTGCCTCTAGCATTTCTTTCTACCACACTCCGTGAGGTGGGATCCATCATCTCCATTGAGCACAAGCTGTTGGGACTCTGAGGCCCACGTGGCTTTTGGTTACACAGAGTGGGTTTGAGGTCATTTCTGTGAAACTTAGGACTCTGTTTCCTTCCCCGCTCAAGTGCTTCTCAGAGGGCGAGGCGAGCCTTGCTGTGAGGTGTTCTCCCACATGCATCCACTCCTCAACCTTTGTTTCTTATTATTTTTTTTTTTTGGTCTTTTCGAGACAGGGTCTCCCTGTAGTCCCAGCTGTCCTGGAACTCACTCTGTAGACCAGGCTGGCCTTGAACTCACAAAGATCCACCTGCCTCTGCCTCCCAAGTGCTAGGATTAAAGGCGTGTACCATCACGCCCGGCCCACTCCTCAACCTTTGTAAACTAAGTGCGACTGCTGAATTCCTCCTGCAGAGTGATGCAGGCAGCTGGTCTACCCACACAGGGACAGGGAGGAGGGGGGTGTCAGGTCCCCTCGGTGTCAGGAAGTTTGGCTTGTGAGGACCAGCTCAGGCCCCAGCTCACTGTGTGACTTGGCAGTAAGTTCTCCTCTGTCCGCACTGCTCTCCTCAGATGGGTTTCCTCTGAAAATGGGGCCCTCCCTCCATCCTGGGGCCCATGCCTTCTCAGTGTCCAGAACAGCACCCGGCAAGCTTCCAACGCTAGGTATTTGCCTGTGGCCACTTCTATAACCACCGCCTCCTGTATTTGGATCCTTCTATAACTGGACTCTTGAAAGTCGGCTGTGTGGGGGACCTGAGCTTCCCCAGAGCTTGCAGCCAAGGGCTGAGGTGGTGGGAATTTGGTGGTGAGACTTCTCAGCAATAGAAAGGAGGAGAGGCTCGGAAGCCAGAGGCAGCGTGAGACATCCAGCCAAGGAGAGGAGGGGCCCGGGAGGTGGGCACTCTGAGCTGAGTCTGGGAGGAGTTGGGGAGCATAGAGGAAGTAAGCGGACGGATGGGAGCACAGGGAGGCTAGAGGATGCTCCTCTCTTGGCCATGGCCCGAGGCATCTTTTTATTATTTTGAGTATTTTGCCTACAGGTATGTAAGTGCACAACATGCATGCAATGCCTGGGGAGGCCAGAAGAGGGCGATGGATTCTGCAGCATTACTACAGGGACATTACAATTACTTAAACAAAACCTAATTCTTTTCTTTTTGAGACAGGGTCTCCCTGTAGCCTCAGCTGTCCTGAAACTCACTCTGTAGACCAGGCTGGCCTTCAACTCACAAAGATCCACCTGCCTCTGCCTCCCAAGTGCTGAGATTAAAGGCCTGTGCCATCACGCCTGGCTCACAAAGCCTAAATCTTAAATTTAGTTTTAAAGACTAGGCCCTCAGTTGGCTGTTGGTGGTAGACACCTTTAATTCCAGAGGCAGGCATTAAATTCTGTGAGTTTGAGGCCAGCCTGATCTACACAGTGAGTTGGGGCTAGAAGGAGACCCAGTCTCAAACAAACAAACAGAAAAGATAACAGAGAGTAGGACAGACTCCAGGATACTCGCTCCCTAGACATCTCTTGAACTGTCTTTTCATGAACCATCTTGCTGGATCTGCATCCCTGGAACTGTGTCCTGAGTCCTGCCCCGCCCATGCCCCCATCCCCTCCTTTCTTCAGCTTCCACTGCAGAAGTACAAGCTTGCCCACCCTAATCTCAGCAGGCCGCCTGGCCCCCAGTCTGCAGTGTCCAGTGGAGACAGGATGTTTCCTTTCAGTGCCTTTATATGTTCTTTTTTTATTTTTATTTTTATATATGTTATTCTTTAGCATATCCACATATCTTTTGGGTGGAGTATCAAATTGAGGTTGCCTAGGAAACAAAATCACGTGCCAAGGAAGGTCACAAGACACAAGAGCACATGGTTTTGCTGGGATTATTACAAATCCAGATTATGTCCATTGCAGAGGACCTGGGTTTGATTCCCAGAACCCACATGGCGACTGCTAACTAACCACCATAACTCCAGTTCCAGGGGATCCAACACCCTCTTCTGATTTCCATGGGCATTGCATGACACAGGTACACTTACATACATGCCTGCAATACACTCATATCCATAAAATAAGTAAAACATTTAAAAAAAGCATTAAACATTGACCTGGCTACACCCAGTCCCTGAAGCTTCCGAGAGCTTTCTCTCCCACATCCCCAGTCCCAAGGTTTGTTGTTTTAAGACAGGGTCTCAGTATGCAGGCCCAGCTGGCCTGGAACTCACTATGTAGACCAGGCTGGCCCTGATCTCACAGAGATCCATCTGCTTCTGTCTCCTGAGGGCTGGGATCAAAAGCCGGCACCACCACACCCATCGAGTCACAAGGTTTTTTTGTTTTGTTTTTGTATTTTTGAGACAGGGTCTCCCTTTCGTCCCAGGTGGCCTGGAGCTTGCTCGGCAGACCAGGCTGGCCTTGAACTCGCAGAGATCTGTCTGTGTCTGCCTCCTGAATGCTGGGATTAATTGTATGCACCACCATGCCTGGCACACCCTGGTTTAGCACCCCCTACGGTGGCAAGGCTCCCTCTGTCCCTGGGCCCCAGGCTGCATTGGATGCCCATCTGCCACATGCTGTCTTCCCTGAACACATGGACTATATGTTATCTTTCATATGTGATGGTTATCTAATTTTTTGTTTGTGTTCTTGAGTTTATATTCGGCTATGAGTCTGTGATTGCCAGCCAGAAGCCAACAAATCCCCCCCCCCCATTAGAATGTATGGGCCAAAGCTTTTTGCATCTGTGTGCATGTTTGTGTGGTGTATGTGTGCATGTGTGCTGTATGTATACATGTGCTGTATGTGTGCATGTGTGGTGTATGTGTGCATGTGTGTGGTGTATGTATACATGTATGTGCTGTATGTGTGCATGTGTGTGCTATATGTGTGCATGTATGTGTGGTGTATGTGTGCATGTGTGGTGTGTGTATACATGTGTGCTGTATGTACATGTGTGTGCTGTATGTGCATGTGTGTGCAGTGCATGTGGTGTATGTGTGCATGTGTGTGGTATATGTGTGCATGTGTGTGGTGTATGTGTGCATGTGTGTGCATGTGTGTGCATGTGTGTGATGTATGTGTATGCACATGTGTGGTATATGTGTGTGCGCATGTGTGGTGTGTGGTGTATGTGTGCATGTATGTGCATGTGTGGTGTATGTGTACATGTGTGCTGTATGTGGTGTGGTGTATGCGTACATGTGTGTGCTGTATGTGGTGTGGTGTATGTGTGCATGCGTGTCCATGCTCATGTGCAGGATGCCCTCCTCTGTTGCTCTTCATCTTTTCTTCTAAACATTACTTTTATGTGTATGGGTGTTTTGCCAGAGGAGGGGCCGATCCCCTGGAACTGGAGCTGAGGATGGTCATCAACCTTAGGTCCTGGGCACTGAACCCAGGTCTTCTGTAAGAGCAGCCAGTGCTCTCAACCACTGAGACACCTGTATACTATTTCTTAAGCAGTATCTCTTCACTGAACCTGAACTTTGCCATTTTGATAGACTCCTTGGCCAGGGAGCTCCTGAGATGTCACTGCCACCCCGGGCCCTGAGGTTGTGGCCACCTCTGGTATTGCCCAGCTTTCGTGTGGGTGTTGGAGCCCCAGGGCCAAGTCCTTGTCTTAGGCAACAAGTCCTTTATGCACTGAGCCATCTCCCCAGCCCTGTTTGTCTATGCTTTTGAGACTGGGTCTCATTCTAGCCCAGGCCTAGACCTGTGTAGCTCAAGCTGGCCTTGAACTTGTGACCATCCACCCGCCTCAGAGCCTCCTGAGTATAAGGATCATAGATAGGCATGAGACACCGCCTTAAGCTAAGCTTAAAAAAATTTTTTTTAGTTAACCCACAGGGTGATGGCTTTTATTAGACATTTTCCCATTTTTATGAACTGTGCTCGTGTCCACACCTGGAACTCTCCCCACACCATGTGCCCCCCCTTCCTTGAATGGTTCTCTTCTGTGTTTCTGTCACTTGTGCATTTAAATCTAGATTCTTCCTGAAGAAAACATTTTGTCTTCCTCCATTCCCGATTCCCCTTCCTTTCCCCTCAAGAGTCCTCTTTCTACTCTTGTGTCTCGTGTGTGTGTGTGTGTGTGTGTGTGTGTCCCATATATGAGAGAAAACATGCAGGTTTTTTTGCCCCAGGCCTGACTGAATCAATATGACTCTGTAGACCAGGCTGGCCCTGAACTCACAGAGATCAAGGCCTGGGAAAGACCAAAAAAAAAAAAAAAAGTCATTTTGAGACAGCATCTTCCCATAGCCCCAGCTTCCTGGAACTCACTCTGTAGACCAGGCTGGCCTTGAACTCACAGAGATCTGCTTCCCTCTGCCTCCCGAGTGCTGGGATTGAAGGCGTGTGCCACCATGCCTGGCTTTTTTTAAAATTGTGAACTCTTTGGCTTGGTGCTTCTGAAAATGTTTCTTGAATAGGTGTATGTCTAAGCCGCTGCCATTTCTTTATTAAATTAAAGACTTACCTGTCAAATACCAGGTATCCAGTGTAAGAAAGAAAAAGGTGGACAGGAGGTATAATCCCTGGGACTTGGTGGTACATCCATGTCAGGGACAGGGAGGGAAAGGGTGATACATTAAAGTTCTCATGAGGGGAGCCCCTCACAGCCCACAGGACCAGCTACCCTTCTACCCAGCTTGAAGGCCAGGCGAGGCTCTGGGCTCCAGGTAGACTGCAGGATGTCCGGGTCTGTCATCTCCTCTGCACTGCATTTCTTTCTTGGCCACTGCAATGCAGGCAGGGGCTTGAGGCTTGTCCACTTGAGGGCAGCACGGAGCCATGCACCTCTGACCCTGACTCTGGCGGCTCCCCAGCGGCACTTGTGGCCTGCAGGGCACTCTCCAGGGGCAACAGGGGCCCACACTGTCTGGAGCGTATGGGAAGGACCTGGGGAAGCCTCTGTGGTGGGGCCCTTTCAGGAGGGATGGAGGTGTAAAGTACATCCAGGTCTACCACTGTGCCCTGCTAGTGTCCAGTCAGCCCTGCTAGGGTCCTGGTCACTCTTTTGGACCTATAGTTCCTTCACCCAAGCTACCCACGTGTTCCACGCATGTCCTAGCTCTGTTCCTTCACCCTGGTGGCCCTCAAATCTTCCCGTGGTCCTTCCAGGGCCCCGCACTTCCCGTGCTTCCGTCCCCTCCGCCTTGTCACTGCGGGTGGTGGCTTGGGTCGTCCTCTCAGTACAGCCACAGAGGACGGGAGGCTGCTGTCAGTCACACAGCCCAAGTCCCCAGTTGCTGCAGGGGTGCTCGTTTCTATACTAACCCACAGCGGGCTCCGTACACGGTGGTAGTGTGGAGCTGTGTCTGGAGGGACCCGTGCCACGCTCACGGTGCTCTGTCTCCCTTAGGCCACCTACATCTACATGAAGGCCGCCTACCTCAGCATGTTTGGGAAGGACGACTACAAGCCATTTGGGGATGATGAAGTCGAGTTATTCAGGTGGGCCGCGCATGCGCTTCCTTCCATTGCAGCCCTGACTGTGGACAGACCAGACCGGGCCTGCCCACAGCTGCCTGAGCCGGGGCACTAGAGGGTGGGAGTGGGACGGCCGTCCTCCCCGGCTCCGAGCTGCGGTCCCACGCTGCCTGTGCGCATGCTCCCCTCTGCTCACCAGTCGTCGCCGCCCGCCCGCCGCCGCTGCTGCGAGTCCTTTGCAAGCGTCCAAAGGTTTTCCTCCCTCGTGGTGCAGTCAGCATCCTCTAGCCCTCAACTGAATCACGTGAACAGGATTAAGTCCAGCCTGCCCATGTCCTTAGCTGGGAGACCTTGGACAGTTAATTCCTGTGAGACAGAGCAAGCAGGTTGGGGAGGGTTGCCCACTCTCACGGCCAGGACGGGGGCGGCCGGCTCCATGAGCAGAGGGGGTGTAAAGGGGGCGTCTTGGGTCACGGCGGTAACAGAAGAGCACTGAGCGGTCGTCCAGTGCTTACTACAGCAGACACTGCGTCCCCAGTCACAGAACTCTCCCAGAAAGCCTGCGGGGAGGTGGCACAATCTACAATTTAGAGTGAGAAAGCTGAGACCCAGAGAGCTTCCACAGTGAATAAGCAGCAAGGAATCTGGGTGCTTCCCCCGTGCAGTGGTCTCCTGCACCTGTGCGGCTCAGGTCTGAGGTCATGACCACACCCAGTGGCCAGGGCAGTTGGCTGGGGAGAGGCTGCGGCTGAGGCAGGCCTGGCTGTGTGCATTTTGTTCTGTCCTTGAAACAGCTGAGGCGACAACTCCTGCGGCTGTTAATTAAGGGCTTGAGCTGTTTGTTCTGCGGAGGCCCCTCCCGTCCTCTGGGTGTTGGTCTCGCCTGTGAAACTGGGATTAGACTGTCATGGGCCCTCCCAGGAAGGCCTGGGAGTGGGAAGAGATAACCCGGAGGCAGTGCTGGCCTAGATGTCTGGGTACATTCTCCCCCCTGCCATTCTGGCCGCTGCCAGCCAAAGACAACAGCCGAGCAGAGCCGGGGCAGCGGCTGTGAACAAGGCTGTGGCCACAGGCTGGCTACTACCTGGAAGGTTCTCTACAGTCTGGTACTCTCCTCACACAGTGGGGAAACTGAGGCCCAGAAAGGGGCTAAGCAGAGGCTGGGAATACTGTTCCTTCACTCCCTCCCCATCCCCTGCCCTATTTTTGGTTGCTAGGGAATTAAGCCTGGGGCCTACACCTCTAGGTTGGAGCTCTACAAAGGGGCTCAACCCTTTTTTTTTTCTTTTGGGGAGGAAAAGGTCTATTCAGCTCACATCTCCTGGGTCACTGAGGGAGCCCAGGGTAGGAACCTGGAGGCAGAAGCTGAGGCACAGGCCATGGAGGAATGCTGCTTAGTAGCTTGCTCCCCTGGTCCACGCCCAGCCTGCTTGCTTATACAATACACAACAACCTGCCCAGGGGTGGCACCACCTACAGTGGGCTGGGCCCTCCCACATCACTCAACCATCAAGACAATACTCCACAGGCCAGTCCAATGTAGCCAATTCCCCAGTTGAGGCTCCCTCAACCCAGGTATGTCAAGTTGACACTAAAGCTATCCAGCACAATTGACCCCTTGTCAAGTTGACACACACATCACTATTAAACTATCACCTTTCCATTTCTTGTCCCCAAGGTATGTTAACATTAATCATAAGACAGTACAACTTTTTTTTTTTTTAAAGACAGGGTCTCCCTATAGCCCCAGCTGCCCTGGAACCCACTCTATAGACCAGGCTGGCCTTGAACTCACAGAGATCTGCCTGTCTCTGCCTCCCTGAGTGCTACGATTAAAGGTGTGTGCCACCATGCCCGGCTTAAAGATGGTTCTTAGCTGCCATGTGGGTGCTGGGAATCGAACCCCGGTCCTCTGCAAGAGCAGTTGGAGCTCTTAACCACTGAGCCATCTCTCCAGCCCCCGACAGTACAACCTTAAAAGCCCCCCCAAAGTTCTTAAAAAGTCCAAACACTTAAAAGTTCACAGTCTCTTAAAAATCTCTTAACTGTGGGCTGCTGTAAAATCCAAAGCAAGTACTGTCTTATTTCATAGGGAAGAATCAGTGACACCTAAGCAAACCTAAATCCAGCAAAGTAGCTCAAGGCTGGACATCTGGGATTCATTCACAATCTTCTGGGCTCCAATGGGATTCAGCAGCTCCCCTTCCCTGACTCTGCTGTCCGTGGCACACACAGCTCATCTTGTAGACCCAGGCCAGCTCCATTCCACACCTGCTGCTGCTCTTGGTGGTCATCCCACGGTTCTGGCATCTCAAAAAATCTGGGGTCTCCATTGAAACTGAGGCAGCACCTTCACCAATGGGGTCTTCTTACCTCTTCTGGTTCAAAGCCTCAGAGTCTCTCCATGACCCCTGCAATCCTGGGGTCTTCACTGCACTTTCACCAATGGCTTTTCCTGGCCTCTCACAGTGCCAAGCCTCAGCTGCTCTCTGTGACCCCTTCACATTTCAACACCAGAGCCATATAGGAGACTCTTACACACTACCAAGTCCTGCTTCCAGCTTGAGCCCCTTCTGAACCACAGCTTTTGCGTGCTGATCTTGAAGAAATTCTTCCCAGAGGATTTCACCACAGTGATGCTGTCTCTTGTTACTCACAGCTGATTTTTCAGCTCCAGCTAACCAGCATCAACTGTTCCAGATAAACAAAGGTTTCACTTCAGGTTCTGGTCTCTTGTTACTTACAGCTGATTCTTCAGCCCCAGCTGAGCAGAGCCCTCAGATCCTTAATTAAAAAGTATCATGCAAACAGCCCTGATGATCCCTGCTTCCCCTTGAAGCTTCACAAGCCAGGCCTCCATCATCTACAACTTTCAGCACGAATGTTTCCAGCTCCACAGCAACAAACTCCAAGCATTCAATGGCTTTTCCAGCCCAAAGTTCCAAAACACTTCCACACCCCTCCCCCCAAACACCAAGGTCAGGTCACAGCAGTAGCCCACTCTTTGGTACCAATTTCTGTTCTAGTTTGTCTTCAATTGCTGTGACAAGACACACTGATCACTACCAACTTGGGGAGGAAAGGGTTCATTCAGCTTACATCTCCTGGGTCACATTTCATCAGGGAGCCCAAGAACTCAGGGCAGGAACCTGAGGCATAGGCCATGGAGGAATGCTTCTTACTGGCTTGCTCCTCAACCCTTCTTTCTCATTTATTTTCTAGGGCCGTGCCAGGCCTGAAGCTCAAGATTGCTGGGAAATCTCTACCCACAGAGAAGTTTGCAATCCGGAAGTCCAGGCACTACCTCTCCCCCAACCCTGTCTCACTGCCAATCCCTGCTCTGGTGGGTAGGAAGAGAGCAGCCTCACTAGGCAGATGAGGGCCTAGAGAGGGTTCACAGCTCACCTGGGCCAGGGGAGGGGCTTAGGACTCCGCCCAACCTCTGACAAAGCCTGGTGGAGACTGGGCAGCAGGCTGGGAAACAGCTCTAGATGGGCACAGCTCTAGATGATGGGCACGGCTCTAGATAGGGCCCAGCTCTAGATGGGGCCCGGCTCTAGATGGGCACAGCTCTAGATGGGGCCCAGCTCTAGATGGGGCCCGGCTCTAGATGGGCACAGCTCTAGATGGGCAACAGCTCTAGATGGGCACGGCTCCAGATGGGGCATGGCTCTAGATGGGCACAGCTCCAGATGGGCATGGCTCCAGATGGGACACAGCTCTAGATGGGCACGGCTCCAGATGGGCACGGCTCTAGATGGGACACGGCTGTAGTTGGGCACCAGCACTAGATGGGGCACGGCTCCAGATGGGGCTCTGGATGGGACACAGCTCTAGATGGGCACAGCTCCAGATGGGCATGGCTCCAGATGGGGCCCGGCTCTAGATGGGCACGGGCTCTAGATGGGCATGCCCTGGCCCCAAGCAGAGGCATCTCTTGGCCACCTGCGTTCCCAGACTGTCCCAGTTTTGTCATAGGATTGGAATTGTTATTTACACTGTCTTCTTCATTAGCTGAACCTTTTCTGAGGATTGGGGCCTCAGCCCATGTTCTGTTCCACTTTGAACAGAATCTATATGGCAGATATGGCAGGGGTATAAAGCCTAAAATAGATCGGCAGAAAGATAGACTAAGAATTAGAAGGCCACTGCTTAGAGCAGCAGTTTTTCAGTGGTTCCGGCTCTCCCATTCACTACTTGGAACCTTCACTCAGTGAAGGAGCACCTTGCCCAGTCCCTATAGTAGCATGAGCCCCAACTGACAGATGCTCATGCCTACACAGCATTTTACTGAGAGCTTATATCTTGAATACATACATATATGTCTTTTTGAGACATATATGTCATATATATATATGATGTCATATATATGTGTGTGTGTGTGTGTGTGTGTGTGTGTGTGTGTGTGAGACATAGTCTCCCTATAGCCCCAGCTGGCCTGGAACTCACTGTGTAGACCCGGCTGGCCTTGAACTCACAAAGATCTGCCTGCCTCTGCCTCCCGAGTGCTGGGATTAAAGGCGTGCGACACCATGCCTGACTCTAAACAAGTTTTAAAATATCTTACAAATCAGGCTCACGCTGGCTCACGCTGGCTCACGCTTGCAATCCCCGCACTTGGGAAGTAGGGGCAGGAGGATCTGTGCAAGGTTATCTTCAACCAAGACCAGCATGGAGGAGTACATGAGAATATGGTCTAAAAAAAAGATTAAAATGTCCAATAAAGTTATGATTAACAAATGGAGAAGGGGAATATTATGGGAAGGATAGGAGATGCAGCTATACTAAAAATTTAAATGTTACTAGCTGGATGTGGTGGTACACACCTTTAATCCCAGCACTCAGGAGGGAAAGAAGGCAACAATCTGAAATTTTTTTTTTCAAAGTCACCTTTATTTATTTATTTATTTATTTTTGGTCTTTTCAAGACAGGGTCTCCCTGTAGCCCCAGCTGTCCTGGAACTCACTCTGTAGACCAGACTGGCCTTGAACTCACAAAGATCTGCCTGCCTCTGCCTCCCAAGTGCTAGGATTAAAGGTGTGCGCCAATCTGAAATTTTGAGATGCTTAAGAAAATGCTTCGGGGTTAGGGAGATGACTCAGTGGTTAAGAGCACTGACTGCTTTCCCAGCATCCACATGGCAGTTGACAGCCACCTGTAACTCCAATCCTAGGGGATCTGACGCCCTCTTCTGACCTCCTCCGGCATTGCATGGCACAGGTGCAGCCACCTACTGCAAGCAATACACGAATATGCACCAACTTAAAATAATAAATAAAATATTCTAAAGTTTTTAAAAAAAGAAAATGCTTCCTCCAAGATAGGAAGCCCTTCAGGCTGGAGCAGGGAGGCTTGCTGGGTAGCTGGGCACAGCCTAGTCCTCAAAGGATAGATGGATTTGGACGAGGTGGGAACTAGGCGGAAGTCACTGCAGAAAAGCAGCTGAAAACTACGGGCAGTTGGGCCACCCTGAATCCTGACTGAGGAGCTGGGCCCTGGAAACCTAGTAAGACTACTTCCACAATGGCCTACGTCACAGGCTGGGAGGAGACATCCTGGAAGATGAGGGCCACAAAGGTCTCGACAGCTTCTGATCTGAGCTGCCCATTTTACAGATAGGAAAGCAGAGGCCCTGTTGGGTAGAGACTTAGGACTGACTTGGGCCACTCCCACCCTCAGGAAATGATGTACTTCTGGAATGGCTATGCTGTGATTGGGAAGCAGCCGAAGCTCACAGACAGGATGCTCGGGGTTATCACCGAGGCTGAAGAGATGCTGGCAAGTGGCCCAGGTGACTACCCCCAGGCTCTCAGGCCTGCTAGGCCAGCTCAGGTCTTCCTAGGTAAAGGCTCCTCTTCCTCAGTTCTCTGCCTTAGCAAGCACTGCCCTTTAGACTGACATTCCTCTGAGCAGGCATCGCCTGGCTCCTTGTGCAAGGTCTTCTCTGGCTTCCTTGTCACTCCTAATCCACTGTTGATCCTCTCAGTATGCCTTTTCTTCTCAGATGTGACTCCCCTGGGCTCCACAGAGGGGCTCCCTGCGTAACTATCGCAGAAGTGAGAAAGCTTACCCTCTCCCCTCCTCTTCTCAGAGAATGAGTACTCAGCAGATGACGAGTGCTTGGTCAAACTGTTGAAAGGCCTGTGTCTGAAATACCTGGGCCGTGTCCAGGAGGCAGAAGAGAATTTCAGGAGCATTTGTGTCAAGTAAGTGCCTCTGGCGGCTCCCCTAGCCCTGCTCAGTTTCTGCATCCTCGGTACAGTGGTCTAGTGCCAGCCTCCGCCAGCTGCAGTGGCCGCCATCTAATGTCTACTGTGTCAGGACCCGGGCTGGCCCAGAGGGAGCAGATAATTTAGACTCAGCACCATCCCCCAAGGGCTACCAAACTGTTTATCGCAAGGGTCTGTGATCTTCCCCTCTGAACAGTTCCCTCATAGGCTGCAATTCAGTCTCTCTGCCTTTGACCATGACCATTCGGGCAGCATGCAGGGTAGAGACAGGAGTGGTACATAGCTCGATGGAGGACTCTGGTTTGTTTAGGAAGCAAGCAGAGGAAGCAGAAGGCACCCAGCAGAGGCTGGGGCTGACATTTACATGTGGAAGCTGAGGAGGCAGAGAGAGAGAGAGAGAGAGAGAGAGAGAGAGAGAGAGAGAGAGAGAGAGAGAGAGAGAGAGAGAGAGAGGAGAAGAGAGAGAGAGAGGAGAAGAGAGAGAATATGAATGTGTCTTTTTGAGACAGGGTCTCCCTATAAACCCAGCTGTCCTGGAACTCACTATGTAGACCAGGCTGGTATCAAACTCACAGAGAACCACCTGCTTCTGCCTCCCGAGAGCTGGGATTAGAATTAAAGGTGTGTGCCACCACCACACCTGGCAAGTTTTTTTTTTTTTTTTTGTCTTTTCGAGACAGGGTCTCCCTATAGCCCCAGCTATCCTGGAACTCGCTCTGTAGACCAGGCTGGCCTTGAACTCACAAAGATCTGCCTGCCTCTGCCTCCTGAGTGCTGGGATTAAAGGCGTGCGCCACCACGCCCGGCACAAGTCTTTAATCATAATGTGCCTGGGCATGATGGACACTTGAGGCTGGTGACGGACAGTAGGGAGGACTGCCCCTGCCCAAGATGCCATAGAAAGGCCGGACTAAGCAGGGCCTGAGGTCTTCTGAGCTAAGCCTCACCCTGTGTGCAGGGAATCCAGGAAGGATACTGTGCAGGGCAGCCTGAGATAGAAGTCTGTCTCCAGCCATGTGCAGTATGGGTCAGAGGGGGCCAGACTAGGGAGCAGACCTCCCAGTTATGTAAGCCATTCCATCTGGAGAAACAGCGGTTGGGGCTGAGGCAGGGGAAGGCTAAAGACAGGAGCAAAGCCAGCCACAGGATGTTGGGGGCCAGGGCTGGGGGACTAGAAGGCTCGGCTGAGGACCCCAGCCTCCCCAAAGCTACAATACTGAGAAGGCTGTGAAGGACCTGAAAGGCATCTCAAGGGCAAAGCCTGTGAGGCACGTCTGCCTCTATTCTGCAGTGAGAAGATTAAATATGACCACTACCTGATTCCAAATGCCTTACTGGAGCTGGCCCTGCTGTTTATGGAGCAAGGCAGAAATGAAGAGGCCATCAAACTCCTGGACTCTGCCAAGTAAGGCCTGAGGAACCCCTCTGTCCTGTCTGCCCCCCCCCCCCAGCTGGGACTCAGAAGCTGGCTGGGGGGCGGGGCCCAGGCCACAGTGAGGCTACTGGCAAGGGCCGTGGCCTTGGAAGCTCAGAGCTGACCTGCCACAGGAGAGCTCTGCCTCATTTACAAATGAGCCTCTGGAACCTGAGACAGGAAGTGCTGCCAAGGCCCTACCCAGGCCTCCTGCCTTTCAACCTGGGGAGCCGGCATGGCCAGATTGGCTGTGGAGGGCATGAGAGCAGGGGGAGGGGCTGGGCCCTTTAGACAGAGCCTTTCCATTGGGCTCAGCTTTCTTAGGACACTGAAAGGACTGAACACTCCCCTGCTCCTTGTGGGGGTGAGGGGGACGCCAAGGTAGCGGCGTTTGTGACTCACTTCCCACAAGTGGGAGCGGGGAGGGCATGAACTCCAGGAAGAGCCAAGCTTCTCGGGTCTGACTCGTGGCTCGTTTCTAGGCAAAACTACAAGAATTACTCCATGGAGTCAAGAACGCATTTTCGCATCCAGGCAGCCGCACTTCAAGCCAAATCTTCCCTAGATGGCGGCAGATCGATAGTGTCATCAGTGTCCTTGTAGCTCTGGGCAGCACACCTGGGCTGAAGATGAAGAGATGGCTGGACGCAGCTCCTGGAAACATTTCAACCCCTCCTCCCCTGCCCTGCCCTGCCCTGCCCTGCCCTGCTCTCGGGGTCCACCGTGCTCCAGTGGGGTGCACAAGAATATCTGTGCAGAAGCAGAGTTGGCAATTTCACCAGTATGGCCAAGGCCTTTGCCAAGGGCAGAGCAGGTAGAGCCCTCTGCCTGCCCATCACACATACGGGTACTTGTTTTTCACTGTGATGTTTAAGAGAATGTATGAACAATTTACATTTCTTTAGAAATACATTGATGGCTGGACTGGAGAGATGGCCTAGCGGTTAAGAGCACTGACTGCTCTTGCAGAGGACCCGGCCACCCACATGGCGGCTAAGAACCGTCTGTAACTCCAATTCCAGGAGAACTCCAGTTCCAGGGGAATCCGACGCCCTCTTCTGACCTCCGAGGCATTGCATGACACGGGTGCACAGACCTACATGCAGGCAGTACATTCATACACATAGAGAAAAATAAAAAATTAAAAAAAAAAGGAAATACATTGATGGGAGCCATGCATGGTGGCTTTAATCCTAGCACTCGGGAGGCACAGGCAGGCAGATCTTTGTGAGTTCAAGGCCAGCCTGGTCTATAGAGTGAGTTCCAGGACAGCTGAGGCTACCTGTCTCGAAAAGACCAAAAGAAAAAAAAAAAAAAGACATTGATGGGATTATAGTTGGTGTTTAAAAACAAAACCAGGGTCTGGAGAGATGGCCTAGTGGTTAAGAGCGCCGACCGCTCTTGCAGAGGACCCGGGTTCGATCCCCAGCACCCACATGGCGGCCGAGAACCGTCTGAAATTCCAATTCCAGGAGAACTCCTGTTCGGGGAATCCGACGCCCTCTTCTGACCTCCGTGGCATTGCACGACACGGGGTGCACAAATTTGCATGCAGACAGTACATTCATACACATACAGAAATAAAATTAAAAAATTAGCCGGGCGTGGTGGCGCACGCCTTTAATCCTAGCACTTGGGAGGCAGAGGCAGGCGGATCTTTGTGAGTTCAAGGCCAGCCTGGTCTACAGAGTGAGTTCCAGGACAGCTGGGACTACAGGGAGACCCTGTCTCGAAAAGACCAAAAAAAAGAAATAAAATTAAAAAATTAAAAAACAAAACAAAACCAAAATAACCAACTGCTCCGTAAATGCTTTCACCCAGACTGATGGAAGGACAATCTCTCTACATGATGACGAAGGCCAAACTGCATTTCAAATCCTCAGCAAGGTCTCAGCTTTTGGGGGTGGAAAGACCTTTCAGAGGACATGGGGAGTTCCCAATGTCTGCCTTTGGCTTTAAAGTCCCTGGGAATTGGGTACAAGTTGTAGACATTGCTCATACTCATTCCTTTTGAGACATAAAATCTACATATCAAGCAGGTATTTAAAAATTTTTTTTCATTTATTTAAAAAATTTTTATTTATTTTATGTGTATGAATGTACTGTCTGCATGCAGGTCTGTGCACCCATGTTGTGCAATGCCGCAGAGGTCAGAAGAGGGCGTCAGATTCCCCTGGAACTGGAGTTCTCCTGGAATTGGAGTTACAGACGGTTTTCAGCTGCCATGTGGGTGCTGGGGATCGAACCCTGGTCCTCTGCAAGAGCAGTCGGCGCTCTTAACCGCTAGGCTATCTCTCCAGCCCCTATTCATTTATTATTTTTTATGTGTATGAGTGTATTGTCTGCATGTAGGTTGGTTGCACCCATGTTGTGCAATGCACGGAGGTCAGAAGAGGGCGTCGGATTCGCCTGGAACTGGAGTTAAAGATGGTTCCTAGCTGCCATGTGGTGCTGGGAATCGAACCCAGGTCCTCTGCAAGAGCAGTCGGTGCACTTAACTGCTGAGCCATCTCTCCAGCCCCAAGCAGGTATTTTTAATGAGATGAAACGAACTCAATGGCTGTAGGGCATGGGGATGCCAAGGCCTGACAGCGAGGCCCTCCAGCTCTGCCGCCAAAGCATGGTTAACAGGCAAGGGGGAGTTCAGCTGTGAGAACAGCTTACGAAGCAGAAATCCCTGAAGTAGAAATCCCTGTCGTCCACACCTAGGCACAGGGCTTTACCCGCAGGAACTACTAGAATAACTATTCTTTGCCTACTTATGTTTTAAGATTTTTCAGTTAAAAGAGATATTTAAATAAAATTCTTATGAGATCATGCAACATCTATTCCAATAAAAGATGAATCTTGGGGCTGGAGAGATGGCCTAGCAGTTGGAAGCGTGGACTACTCTTGCAGAGAGAGGGTCCAGGTTCGATCCCCAGGACCCATATGGTGGCTGAGAACTGTCTTTAACTCCAGTTCCAGGGAAGTCCAACACCCTGACCTCCGCGGCATTGCACAACACGGGTGCACAAACCTACATGCAGACAGTACATTCATACACATAAAAAATAAAATAAAAAAAAGGAGAATCTGTAACTCCAATTCCAGGAGAACTCCAGTTCCAGGAGAACTCCAGTTCCAGGGGAGTCTGACACCCTCTTCTGACCTCCGCAGCATTGCACGACATGGGTGCACAAACCTACATGCAGACAGTACATTCATTCCCCTTAAAAAAAAAAAAAAGATGGATCTCAAGCAAGGGAGAAAAACCTTGACTGAAACCTGAATGGCCCAAACATGTTTTGTTTACACAAGACAAATTTAATAAGTTGAAGCTGGGCGTGGTGGCACACGCCTTTAATCCTAGCACTTGGGAGGCAGAGGCAGGCGGATCTTTGTGAGTTCAAGGCCAGCCAAGTCTACAGAGTGAGTTCCAGGACAGCTGGGGCTACAGGGAGACCCTGTCTCGAAAAGACGAAAAAAAAAAAAAAATTTAGTAAGTTGAAGATCAGAAATTCAAGGTCATTCTTAGAAGAATTTAAGGCCTGAATGAGATACATGAAACCCTGTCCCCAAATATAAGATGCGGCCACACTGACTTTATTCAACACAAGAGCAGAAGCTAGGTGGACGATCCCATAAAGTCTACCATCTTTCTCATCCCTAACATGGTCTGAATTTGTAACAGCAGCTGCTGAAGTGAGAACTTCAGTTTAGTGAGCAATCTCAAGTTTTACCACTCATTCCAATGTCAGCACACTTCAACCTGTTTTCCTGGAGGGAAAATCATGTACACAGTAGGAACATTGGCCCAAGACCATGCCACAATACACGAATACCATCTAAGAATCACCACAGCAACTTGGCCAAGTGAACATTCAACACACCCCTTGACAGAGGCTCAAACACAATATATAATCACCCCGTCTCCTAAAATGGTACTGAAAGCAGCTGTGGTTTTAAGTACAGCATATTCTCATTAGGGGATAGCCAAAACAAATCCTTCACCCACGATCATCTTTTTCACTTAGTTTTTTTACTTCTTCCTTAGCTGGCCTAGAACTTGCTATGTAGACCAGGCTGGCTTTGCTCTCACAGAGATTCACCTGCCTCTGCCTCCTTCGGTGCTGGGATTAAAGGATATTTTTCACTTAGTGGTAGAAAAAAAAAGCTTGTCAGAACTACACAAAAGAACACTCTTCGAAGACAGCAACAAGCCTAGACCCGGGGAGATGAACCAAGGCTGTTGGGCAGGACGGTGCAGGGTGATGTAGAAAGTGGCCTACCACTGTATCAAAGCAGCCCTGGTCATGGGATACTAACAGACCATTTGCAACATTGCAATTTACAGCTGTGTCTCAACAGTCCAGCTGATACACAGCTTAGTGGATTTAGCCCACCCATAGTCTGAGGAGTCTACCCAAATCATGTGACAAGTGTAAGCACTGGGTTTTTAATACATCACCAGCAGTGGCCTTTGCTGGTGAAATTCTATCCTGGACTTTCCCATGTCTTTTGTATTTTTGTGTGTTTGAGTGTATTGCCTGCATATATGGAAGTCAGAAGAGGGTGTTGGATCCCCTGGAACTGGAGTTATGGAAGTTGTTAGCTGCTATGTGGGTACTGGGAATTGACCCCAGGTCCTCTGTAAGAGCAGCCAGTGCTCTCAACCCCTGAGCCATCCTTCCTCCAGCCCCTTTCCATATCTTCTCTGAACCAATCTTTCTGAGTCATTCTCTCCCTAATAGTGCAGGCTGGGACACAGAGCAAGGAACCCTCATGTAGGAAAGTCTACGTTCTGTGCCACGCATGAACTTGGTTGTGAGGGAAGCAGAAGCTACGGAACTTGATCTGAACAGGCCCACGGCGGTGTAGACCCACTCGCACTGGTCACGGCCTTCAACCTGGCAGGCCACTGCCCCTATCAGCGCTCACACACGCTGGCAGGTTTCCCTGCTTCCTTATCTCTTGAGTCAGAGTGGGGGTGTTTCCAAGACAGTTGTCACCATTCACAGCAGAAAGCTGTGACATCAGAGCTAGGTCCTAAAAGGCCTACCCCGACCCAAGGCTTGGCTGAGGTCCAGGTGGGATATTCCCCGGAAGTGAGAAGGCACCGGAAACTTTCAGGAGGCACCAGCTCTGAACCAAGTCCACTCGTGTGAGGGACGACGACGACAACGACGACAATCATGTTTGCTTCACAAGACGGCCTGTCAGAATCCCTTTCCAAACAACTGTTTCCTGGTGTCCTCACAACTATCAGTCAGGTCAGTAAGAAACAAGACAGGCCTTGATCCCGCATTCCAAGCAGCCAACAGGAATGCATCACATCTGCCCTCAGCTTTGGTTCACCAAGGTGACATGGTGTAGCTCAGCTTGCTTGTTAGCAGAACTGCTGTGCAATCTGGTCCAGCCTGGTCTACATAGTGAGTTCCAAGACAGCTGGGGCTACAGAAAAACAAAAACCAAAAAACCCAAAACCCTCATTTGGGAATCTGAAAAGCCATTTCTAAATTAGCAGTCTGTAAAAACTGCTTCTACTGCATGAAGCCATTACTAAGAGAAATAAATATAAGGTTCTTTGAAAGAGGTGCATACAGTTGCTAAAAGACCAAGGTAGAAGTCAACACCTAAACTTAATCCCAGCTGTCACATTCCCTTCCCAGGAAAGACAGCTTACACTATCACACACCCAGCTGGGCATGGTGGCACACACCTGTAATCCCAGTATTTGGTAGGTGGAGGCAAGAGGACAGGAGTTAAAGGTCATCTGCTACATGAGTTCAAGACCAGCCTGCGCTGAGTCCTCGTCTCAACAAAACATAAAAAAATAGCAGCAACACAAAAACAGCCTGTGTTCTGGGGGAAAACTAATAGCTACTATTAAGTGCCCACTATCTACCAATTGCTATTAAGCAGTGGACATTTATGGAATCTTGGTAACCAGAGTAGGGGCTATTGATGCCACTTAATTTCTTCTCTGAGTTCTTTGCATTTCCCTGAAACTTGGCAACTTGACTCAGTCCAGACCTCAAATACCAGAATATGTTCGCCTTCAAAAATAACAAGTTTGATAAGAGTGTTCAGAGTAAGGATTGTGTAAATTGGAGGAAAATTCGAACTGGAAAAGCAGATGTGTGGTAGTTCCTTTCTGCGAACTTATTCTGCCTTCTCATGACTGTACAGCGAACAGACAATCGGCAGCAGTGTTATGGGGGCCAGCTCTACAGAAGATAGAGCTGTCATTTAAGTCGTAAAGTTTACTTTTACGAGTGTATTGCCTGCATGTATGTAAGTGCACCCATGTCCAGGGCATTGGATTCCCTGTAACTGGAATTGAGGATGGTTATTAGCTGCCAGGTGGGTGATGGGAAGCAAACTCAGGTCTTCTGGCAAAAGCAGCTAGTGCTCTCCACTGCTGAGCCAGGGCTCCAGGCCCAACGTCATTTTTAACTTTTTTTGTCATTTTGAGACAGGGTCTCACTGTAGCTCCGGCTGTCCTGGAGCTCACTCTGTAGACCAGGCTGGCCTTGAACTCACAAAGATCCACCTGCCTCTGCCTCCCAAGTGCTAGGATTAAAGGCATGCGCCACCACGTGGCCCTTTTTTTTTTTTTTTTTGTCTTTTTGAGACAGGGTCTCCCTGCAGGCCCAGCTGTCCTGGAACTTGCTATGTAGACCAGGCTGGCCTTGAACTCAGAGAGCCATCTGCCTCTGCTTTCCAAGTACTGGGATCTGTTATCATTTTTTTTAATTAATTATGTGTATGAATGTACTGACTGCATGTAGGTTTGTGCACCCGTGTCGTGCAATGCCGCGGAGGTCAGAAGAGGGTGTCGGATTCCCCTGGAACTGGAGTTCTCCTGGAATTGGAGTTACAGACAGTTCTCAGCTGCCACGTGGGTGCTGGGGATTGAACCCGGGTCCTCTGCAAGAGCAGTCGGCGATCCTAACCGCTAGGCCATCTCTCCATCCCCCGTTATCATTTTTATGAGAAAACACAGGTTGACTTGCCTCAGATCACACAGCCATAGTGCACCAGAAAGATTTGAAGCCAAGCGGCTAAATTCTACAGCCCATACTGTGTTGAACTGCTGGTCAACCTATTACCAGTTTAAAGCTAGACACACTGAATCTTGGGCCATTTGTTGATGGAAGAGGTACTGGCTAATAATTCAATTTCTGTAAATCTTTGGGTGGTAACAGATGGAGTATGTGCAATAGTTTTCTGGGCCACACAGCACCATGAGGAAGAGAATCTAACTTGAAAGAAAAAGACTCCCTCAGGAGTCTCCTTTATCATCTGGGGCTGGAGCGATGGGTTACTTACTGTTCCAGTGCTTACTGCAGAAGCAGAAGGGCCCAAGTTTGAATCCCTGGCACATGTAGAAAGCTGGGCACGGAGGTGCACACTTGTGATGTCAGCACTGTGCAGGGAGGGAGTGCAGGTGAAGCTCGTAAAAAAGCTGTAGGGTGGGCTGGAGAGATGGCCTAGCGGTTAAGAGCGCCGACCGCTCTTACAGAGGACCCGGGTTCGATCCCCAGCACCCACATGGCGGCTGAGAACCGTCTGAAACTCCAATTCCAGGAGAACTCCAGTTCCAGGGGAATCCGAGACCCTCTTCTGACCTCCGCGGCATTGCACGACACGGGTGCACAAACCAGCATGCAGACAGTACATTGATACACATACAGAAATAAAATAAAAAAATTAAAAAAAAAAAAAAAAAAGCTGTAGGGCTGCAAGGGGCAGAAGAGACGGCTCAGAGTACTCGGCGCTCCAGCAAGAGGACCTGCAGCAGTTCCCAGCACCACATGTGGCATGTCTGATATCCATCCCAGACACCGTTTGGTTATGTCTTCTTCAGCTCATGATTGCTGTACAATACATACAGTAAGGAAAACAACTCATACACATAAGGCAGACAGCAAGGAAAATATAGAACTTCAACCTCTGGGACACACACACACACACAGAGTGGGGAGGGGTTACTACACATACAAAACTGGCATTCCCGTCCTGGACAGGCGAGCACCAGGCGGGACATACTCTATAAGGAATACTGTCAGATTGGGCGGCATACAATATTAGACACAGAAACTTCTCTTAAGACTTATTTTACTTTGGTAAACTTTGGAGACAGGGACTCCCTTTAGTTCTTGCTGTCCTGGAACTCACTCTGTAGACCACACTGGCCTTGAACTCACAGAAATCTGCTTGCCACTGCCTCCCAAGTGCTAGGATTAAAGGCGTGCGCCACCACACCCAGCAAGACTTATTTTTATTAATTATGTGTGAGTTTGGGTGCCCACCAGAGAGACAGCATTTGATTCCTCTGGAGCTGGAGTCACAGATGTTTTAAAGATCCTGACATGAGGGGCTGGAGAGATGGCCTAGCGGTTAAAAGCACCGACTGTTACTCTTGCAGAGACCTGGTTTTCGATCCCCAGCACACCCACAGGTGGGTGAGAACCGTCTTTAACTCCAGTTCCAGGGACATCTGACGCCCTCTTCTGCCTCCTTGGCACATACATGCACACAGGTCCATCACATTACATTCACACACAAATAAAAGAAAATTAGGGCTGGGGAGAAGCGGCACAAGCCATAAAAACACAAGAAAGCATCAAGGCTGGCACAACCAAAAAGACAAAAAAAAAAAAAAAAAAAAAAAAAAAAAAATCCTGACATGAATACTGGAAGTCCCCAAATTTAGCTGCAGCAGGAGGAATGCTCAGGAGTTCAAGGCCAGCCTGGGCTACAGTGAGAGCCTGACTCACTGGTTAAGAGCCCTGGCTGCTCCTGCAGAGAACCCAGGTTCTGTTTTCAGTACCCACATGGTAGCTAAGAACCTAAGTTTCAGGGGATCCAACCCCTCTCCTGACCCCTCAGACACTGCACACCAGGGTTTCACTCACACATAAGGGCCACTCATACAAAAAAAAAAATCCAAAACCGGGAGGGTGTGGTGGCACACGCCTTTAATCCCAGCACTTGGGAGGCAGAGGCAGACGGATCTCTGTGAGTTCAAGGCCAGCCTGGTCTACAGAGCAAGCTCCAAGCCAGCTGAGACTAAAGGGAGACCCTCATGTTGCACCACCCAGAGGTCAGAAGAGGGTGTCTGATACCGTGCAACTGGAATTATGGATGGTTGTTAGCGGCCATGTGGGTGCTGGGAATTGAACCTGAGTCCTCTGCAAAAGCAAGCCAGTGCTCTTAACTGGGGAGTCATCTCTCTAGCCCACTTTTTTAGTTTTTAAAAATACTTCAGTGCTTGGTCGGCCAGACGCATCACTTGTATGGGTTCAAATGATCCCAAGTGTGGTTTGAATGAGGACTGTCCCCAGATAGTGGCACTGTTTTTGGAAGCTTAGGCAGTGTGGCCTTGCAGGAGGAAGCATGTTACTGGGGGTCAGCTTTCAGAGTTCATAGCCTGTGCCTGCTTGAGGATGTGAGTGCCCAGCCTTCTGCTCCTGCTGCAGGCTGCCATGCCTCCCTGCCAGGCAGGCCTCTTACCCTCTGGAATCATAAGCAAAATAAAATCTTCCTTCTGCAGACTGCCTTGGTCGTCAGAGAAACAGAAAAGTGACTAATACAAATGGGTCAGAACCTTTTAAAAAATTTAATTTTATGCTGGGCATGGTGGCATATGCCTTTAATCCCAGCACTTGGGAGGCAGAGGCAGGCAGATCTTTGTGAGTTCCAGGCCAGCCTGGTCTACACAGCAAGTTCCAGGCTAGCTGGAACTAAAGGGAGACCCTGTCTCAGAAAGACCGCAAAAAAAAAAAAAGATTTTATTTGTGTGAGAGCTTTGCCTGCATGTATGTGGGTACACCATGCCTGCAATGGCTACCATTTCTTTAGCTTCCCCCCTTAAATCCCAAGGGACCAACAAGATGGCTCAGTGGGTTATACACACACACACACTTGCCGTTGTGATACCTGGAAAAAACAGATTCCTAACAATTGTCCTTTGACTGTCACATGTGTGCCAAGTGCTTCTAAAGTTAATAATGAAGATTAAAAATTATTGTAAAAGCCAGGCGTGGTGATGCATCCCTTTAAACCCAGCACTCCGGAGGCAGAGGCAGACGGATCTCTGTGAGTACAAGGCTCACACCTTGTAATCCCAGCACTAGAAGACCAGGCAGGATTGTCACATGTTCAGGGGCTGTCTGGACTACATAGAAAGGTTAGCCTGGGATATAGCATAAGATCCTCTATCTCAAAAAAGAAAGGATTATACTTATTTTTGTTCACAGATATATTTTTTTTGATCAATGTGATAAAAAGCAACAAGAATCCAGAGAAAAATTAAACTGTGCAGGTAACCTATATAGAATAGAGGTAACCAAACCATTCTTTGTTATTGTTGCTATGGAGCTTTGAACTCAGGGCCTCCTGAATGCTAATTAACATTACTGCTCATTAAGATTTCTAAAGTAGCCAGGCATGGTGGTGCACCCCTTTAATCCCAGCACTTGGTAGGCAGAGGCAGGCAGATCTCTGTTGAGTTCAAGCCCAGCCTGGTCTACACAATGAGTTCCAAGGCAGCTGGGGCTGCAGGGAGACACTGTCTCAAAAAGACAAAAAAAAAAAAAAAAAATCCCTACAATATGAATGGGGTGGGAGAGGGTTGCAGACATGACTGAGTAGTGAAGAGCACTGACCCGGGGCTCTGTCTGGGTTCAGTTCCCAGCACCCACATCAGGCTGCTCACAATCTGTAACTCCAATTCCAGGGGATCCAACTCCCTCTTCTGATCTCCATTGGCATTACACACATGGGGGCATTCACATACACGTAAGGCAAAACACTTACATGCATAAGACATTAAAAGAACAAGATCTGGAGAGATGGCTCAGCGGTTAAGAGCACAGACTGCTCTTGCAGAGGACCCAGGTTCGATCCCCAGCACCCACATGGCGGATGAAAACCGTCTGAAACTCCAATTCCAGGAGAACTCCAGTTCCGGGGGAATCCGACACCCTCTTCTGACCTCCGTGGCATTGCACGACACGGGTGCACCAACCTACATGCAGACAGTACACTCACTCATACACATTAAAAAAAAAAAAATGGTGAACAGGATCTAAAGACATGGCTCAGAGGTTAATAACACTTCCTGTTCTTGCAGAGGACCCAGGTTCAGTTCCCAACACCTGCCAACCTCACCTCCCAACATGGTATCTAATAACGTCGGTAATTCCAATTCCTGGGGAATCTGGTGCCCCTTCTGGCCTCTGTGGGCATAAGATACACATGTGGCACACAAATATACATGTAGGCAAAACACACACACAAAAAGAGTATGGGCAAAACTTAAAAAGTATGCCCAAGTATTTCAACTCGTTGGGCTTTGCATTTAAGGGGTTATAAGAGTCTTCTGGTCATTTTCATACATCTCAAATCCTGAAGCCACACCAGAACACAGCTCCCCATTTCAATAGGTCCTGCCTACTTGTCGTTTTTGGAAACTTTAAACCCATCAAAATCTTTTTTTTTTTGGTCTTTTGAGATAGGGTCTCCCTGTAGCCCCAGCTGTCTTGGAACTCACTAGGTAGACCAGGCTGGCCTCAATCTCACAGAGATTCACCTGACTCTGCCTCCCGAAGGCTGGGACTACAGGCGCACACTACCATGCCTGGATGATAGTAAATGCCAAAGCAATGAAAAACACTTCCCATTAGAGGTAATGTCCAAGTTTTCACTATTAATGTGAGTTGAACTTATGAGTAGAGGGTACCCCTCAGGCAGTCTGCCTACTTTAAAACATCCCTGAATGTAGTGATTTGCCTGACATACTTTTTTTTTTTTTTTTTAATTTTTGGCCTTTTGAGAAGGTCTCCCTGTAGCCCCAGCTATCCTGGAGCTCACTCTGTAGACCAGGCTGGCCTTGAACTCACAAAGATCTGCCTGCCTCTGCCTCCCAAGTGCTAAGGCGTGTACCATCATGCCCGGCTCTGATATACTCTTAAAATAACAAATGAGAAAAAAGCTTTTAAGAAAATAAAGAAAAAACATTTCCCAAAGGTATTTACATATACAAATTTGAAAGTAATTAAATTTATGACTATAAAAAAAGAATTTGATATTTTAGGAAATATGTAATCAACTCTTAACTTTAAGCCCTTCATAGCTATATTATTCTTTATTTGACAATTTAATAGAAGCCAAATTGATAGTTCTTAACACGGTATGTGCAGAACAAAGTTAAAGATTACAAAGCACTCCTCAAAAGCATTAAATTAAATACTTGTTCCTTCAACATTATCAAACTTCTTAGAAAAAAAATTTTGTACTAAAAAGTTGAACTGGAAATGGAGAATGATTAGGAGACAAGTTCATTTACTAATTAATTTTGAAAATCTAGGGAAAAAGTTCAACTACACTGGACAGAAGAAAACACAGAAGGAATAAAAGAATTATCACTGAAAATATTGCACGACTTCAGCTGACTCCTTCAAATTTACTTTGTATTTTACTGAGTGAATATAAATTAATGAGCAGAAATTAAGCAAGGTATACATAACAATTTAATAGAACCTGATAATTTAATTTCAATTTTTTTTCAAATTCATCTTTAAGTCTTTCCATTATGGGGCTCATCAAGAAATTAAGCAACATATGAATACTTTGGTTGAATGTCTATGACATGGTAACCTCTATAATGCAATCATGAAGAACCTTCAAGAAACTTGTTTTATATGTAGAAAAGTGTCAAGAGTCAAATATTGAACTCAATATAAAATAAAAACCATTTCTGATTTGTTAGGTGGAGAGTGCTTCTCCTACTGGTAATGATTTTTAGCTATAATATCACTAAACTGAACAGATCACCTTGGGAACATAAGGAAAAATGAACACATGCTAAATGGATAAAACATGACTACTGTTTTACTAGACCATCTCTACCTCTAACACTTCAGAAGTTTAGAGACTTAGAGTATTCTTACATTAACTGCAAGAAAATTGAAGGAGAAACTCCTTTTTTGAGATCACAATTATGAAGTCATGTGGTTATACAAATTCTGCTGCATTTGTGTGCAAAACATGAAACACATTTACCTTTATTTTTGTCAGTCACCCAGCAGGACTGAACAGATACCTTTCTAAGAAACAGAGACTGAGATGTGTTTATGTAACTTCAATAACCTCAGCACTACAGTAACGAGAGATGCAGTATCCTTTTGCTATGGTTCCAGACAACAGGGAAAGAGGTCACAGGAAAGAGAATCAAAATTGTTACAACTGAGAAACTACTTCTTGGTAAGTTTCACCATGATGCCACCTTCATTTTTACATAAGTATGGTGGCATAATTCAAGTTCAATAAATCAGAAATCTTAATACTTAAATTTCACCTTGACTTTCAATTATCACCATATTAACAACCAAAACAATAAGACACATAGGAAAGGTTTAATATTAAACCCACTTTGCTTGAGTTGGTCTCATGACACATGAACTATCATTTTTAATAGAAAAGGGATAGTGCATCTCATTTTGCTTACAAGCTAGGAGATCACTTTGAATTCTGCATTTCCTAACTGCAAACAGAATATAGCACTTACAACAGGTTATAAATAAACTGGTTTTCAAGCACAGAGCCAGCCCCAACGATAATAATACACTATTTAAAAAGACCTAAGGCAATGAATTCCATTTCCAATGGAAAAAAAGAACTGTGCAAACAAGCTTAAACTACTATTTTTTTTTGTGCCAGTGTTATAAAATGTAGCTTTTAATAAAACCTTGACCCAAATGCCAGTAACTTCAGAAAAGAATTTGGGTGGAAGGGAGAAACTTATCTCATTTAGGAAAAATAACAACTATCTTTTTCCTAATCTTCAACACACACAATTTAAACACATACAGCTGCTGTAACACTTTACACAATTCCTATGTACTGGAGCAATAACAAGATCTAAGTACAATTATATTTTTAAACACTGGGTCAAGGCTTTACATAAAAATACCATCCTATTTCCCCGCTAGGTTTCTAAAATATCACATACTTTCCTCAACATCTGCAGCCATCCAGGAATCTTTAGGAAACTTTTGTGCATGATCTTAATTCCTAATCCCTGGCTCTTTGGGCTCAGTGACAAAAGATCAAAACCACCAACAATGATGGTTCACTTGAAGTCAGATGAGAGACCCTGGCTCAATTAGTCTCATAGGATGAAAGCAGTGCTGCATCAACTGGCTCCATGCAGGAGGGGCACGTGAAGGATCTCATCAACCAGTCATCTATACAGTCCAGATGATAGATGTGCATGCACGGCAGAAATCGAATTGGGTCCCCATAAACAAAGTCCATCATACAGATCACACACCTGTGGAAGCAAGGGAGAAGAAATCAGAAGTTTGCAAATAAGTGGCCTACCCAGATTATTCTTTCAAATCCCAGTGTTAAACTAAATAATAAATTAACATTAGAATGGTTTGCCCATTACCAAAATATGCAAACTGAATTGTTGTATTAAGTACAGATTCATTCATATTCTCTTATTTCTTGGTAAGTTTATAGGGCTTAAGAGCATTAGGGATCAAGTCTACTGCTGTGTTTGATATCTGATTATGACTGTCAACTTGACACACTAGGAAAAATGAATCACAATTAAGGAATTGTCTCCATCAGACTGGCCTATGGGCATGACTGTGAGGCATTTTCTTTTTTCTTTTTTTTTGGTCTTTTCAAGACAGGGTCTCCTTGTAGCCCCAGCTGTCCTGGAACTCGCTCTGTAGACCAGGCTGGCCTTGAACTCACAAAGATCCACCTGCCTCTGCCTCCCAAGTGCGAGGATTAAAGGCATGCGCCACCACGCCCGGTGTCAGAGTACAGTGGGAGCAGGGCGTGGTGGTGCACGCCTTTAATCTTAGCACTTGTGAGGCAGAGGCAGGCAGATCTTTATGAGTTCAAGGGCAGCCTGGTCTACAGTGATTCCAGGACAGCTGGGGCTACAGGGAGACCCTGTCTGGAAAAGACCAAAAAAATAAAAAATAAAAAATAAATAAAAGTAAAAGTGCAGTGGGGGCTGGAGAGATGGCTCAGCGGTTAAGAGCACCGACTGCTCTTGAGGAGGACCCAGGTTCGATTCCCAGCACCCACATGGTGGCTAAGAACAGTCTTTAACTCCAGTTTCATGGAAATCCGACGCCCTCTTCTGAAACCTTTAATCTCAGCACTCGGATCTCTGTGAATTCAAGGCCAGCCTGGTCTACATAGTGAGCTCCAGGCCAGCTGGGGCTAAAGGGAGACCCTGTCTCAAAAAGACAACCGTTTAAGGCAAATGATGAGGCCGGGTGTAGGGGCGCATGCCTTTAATCCTAGCACCTGGGAGGCAGAGGCGGACGAATCTCTGAGTTCAAGGCCAGCCTGGTCTACAGAGTAAGTTCCAGGACAGCCAGAGCTACAGGGAAACACTGTCTCAAAAAGACAAAAAAAAAAAAAAAAAAAAAAGGATCTTACACAAAGGATAATGAGATGTCTGGTCTTTAGGGACAAAAATTCCCTAGTGGGCTTGACAAAGTACTCACAGGTTATAAATGAAGTAGACTCCTGTACTATTACTAAAAATTCTTTGTAATTTTATTTATTTTTTTACAGGGGAGAGCATGAACGCAGTCCCCCACTACCGCAAATTATGCAGTCAGAGTTTCCCACATTCGGGGAAATTGCAGGGGTCAGCACATCCAGAGTGCAATGGATGAGCCTCACCGTGGGAAAACCACTTTCCTGATCATGGTATCTCCCCTACCAGGTAAGTATTAGTAATTTTAATAGCTGCTATTATGTTTTAAATGTGAACTGTCCTCCATAGGCTTATATGTTTGAACACTTGGGTCACTAGCTAGTTGCACTGTTTAGGGAGGTGGACCCTTTAGGACACTGGCCACTAGGAATAGGCCTTGAGGGCTGTAATCTAGCCCCTTAGTCTAATATAGCTCTGTACTTCCTGTCTACTACCACAATGTAACCAGGTACCTCAGAGACTTGCCAACATGGGCAAGAGCCAGTCTACTACCATACCTTTCCCAATATGATAGACTGAGATTTTTCCAAAACCTTGAGCCAAATAAATCCTTCCTCCCTTAAAGTTGCCTCTCTTATTTTGTCACAATGAGGAAAAGCAACTAATTCAGCTGCATATCCTAATAAAGAATTCCAATATCACAATTTACTTACATGTATCTCTACTGCTGGACAATTACTAATTTAGATGTCCACCCCTATACAATAAACACTTTATAAAGCATAAAGTGTTTGTGTGTGTGTGTGTGTGTGTGTGTGCGCGTGCGCGCGCTGCTGGTCAGAAGATACAGATATCTTGGACTCAGCTTAAAAGGGTTTAAACTGCTACTGCCAATGGTTTAAATCCTTGGACTATTGATAAACCTTTTAAAAAACAATCGATAAGGCCACCAGGAATGTTAGTCCTAGTTCACAGACCTCTTAAAATACATAAAATTTAAAACTTACTCTCGGATCTTTTTTTCCGATCCATCTCTTCCAGGGTCATAAACTCCTTTAGGCAGATGCTGTATAAGGCCTATTCTTTGAGCTATTCTGATTTGTTCCTCTTCAGTCAGCTGAGTTGCTAGCCGAGTCTGGCTAGGCGTCGGATGATAGACTGGAACTGGAACTTGTTCCTAAATGTCAAAAGTGTAGGAAATAATTATTTCAAAAAACCCATTCAGGGCGTGTATTTTAATAACTAATTAGCAGTGGTGGAGGAAATGGAACCCTGGAAAAGAGTGGGAAAAACCCTTACAGGCAATGAGACTGTACTTCACTCTTACTTAGCTTCCAACACACATACACCACCAACACACACACACACACACACACAACACACACACGCATGCACGCACGCACGCATACAGAGAGGCATGTGCTTCACATTTAGATATCCTGCGCTACTTTAAATTTTTTAATTTTAATTTTTTTATTTTTTGGTCCTTTTCGCAGACAGGGTTCTCCCTGTAGCCCCAGCTGTCCTGACGAACCACCTTGTAGACCCAGGCTGGCCCTTGAAAACCACCAAAGAGATCCGCCTGTTCTCTGCCTCCCAAGTGCTAAGTTTTTTTTTTTTTTTTTTTTTTATTTTTTTTTATATTTTTTCTTGTATAATGTATGAATGTTTACTGTCTGATTTTGGTAAGGGGGGGGTCCCTGTGCACCCGTTCGTGCAATGCCGTGGAGGTCAGCGAGAGTGTTGGATTCCCCTGGGCTGGAATTGAGTCTACAGATGGTTCTGGCAAGCTGCTCATGTGGGGTGTTGCTGGGATTCGAACCTGGGGTCCTCTGCAAAAGCAGTTTGGCGCTCTTAACTGGTAGGCCATCTCTCCAGCCCCTGTGCCTAACTTTTCAAAGGACATTAGATAAGATGAATAGCTCTGCCATGTAACCAAGCAGTTGGAACTCAGTAGTCACTAAGCTGCAATGAGTTGTATTCTCAATATTCAACATTTACATTACAACCAATTAAGCAGGCCTGATGATATATATGCCCATAATCTCAGCACTTGGTAGGACTGAGGCAGGAATATCAAGGCTTTACCTGAACTGGCTATATAATAACTAAAAACTCCAGACCCTGCTTCAAAACCAAAATCAAAACCAAAACCAAAAGTAGTCATATAGAGTTTATTTTTTTCTTCCACAGAAATAATAACCTTTCATTTACCTATTTGAAAGATTGGGAAAAAAAAAAAAAAAAAAGGCCGGGCATGGTGCTGCATGCCTTTAGTCCTAGCACTTGGGAGGCAGAGGCAGGCGGATCTGTGTGAGTTCAAGGCCAACGTGGTCTACAGAGTGAGCTCCAGGCTAGCTGGGACTAAAGGGAGAGACCCGGTCTCAAAAATTGGATATTTATTGATATAAGCATATAAAATTCTATTTTGTGTGCTTTGGACATGGTTTATATGATCAAAAACTGAGTGACTCTTCCGGAGTGGTGGCACATGACTTTAATCCCAGCACTGGGAAGGCAGAGGTTGGTGGATCTCTGTGAGTTCAAGGCCACCCTACATATAATGACTTCTACGTCCTACAGGGAGACATTGTTTTAAACAGAACAAACAAATAAAAAAGCCAGTGATTATCAGTGGTTAAGAGTACTAGCTGCTCTTGCCGAGGATCTGGGTTCAGTTACTAGCACCCACATAGAGGCTAACACCCTCTTCTGCCCTCCTTAAGCACTGCACGACACAGGTGCACATGCAAACATGCACACTTAAGCGCATATACATTAAAAAAGGGCAGCAAGTATCTTAACTACCAAATCATCTCTTTAAGCCCCTTAAATGGGAATTCTTTTTCTTTTTGTCTTTTTGAGACAGGGTCTCCCTGTAGCACCAGCTGTCCTGGAACTCACTCTGTAGACCAGGCTGGCCTTGAACTCACAAAGATCCACCTGCCTCTGCCTCCCAAGTGCTAGGATTTAAAGGCGTGCGCCACCACGCCTGGCCTTAAATGGGAATTAAGTGTTGTCCTCACCACTTTACCAGCTAATAACATAGGTATTAGGTATTTCAAAATAGGAAATGTATGAGTAAGATATGGTTTCACACACTCATAACTCTGGTACTGTGGAGACAGAGGTAGGAAGATCAGGTAACCTGGGCAATATACAGTATGTCTTTGACTCAAAAAACTGCAAACAAAATACAAAAGAAACACATTGGATTATGTTGAAAGTAAACTTGAGACAGGGTCTCCCTGTAGCCCCAGCTGTCCTGGAACTCACTATGCAGACCAGGCTGGCCTTGAACTCACAAGGATCTGCCAGCCTCTGCCTCCCAAGTGCTAGGATTAAAGGCATGCGCCACCATGCCCGGGCAGTCTGTTTTGTTTTAGAAACATATTTTTAGGAGTAACTGATAATGATACTCACTTCTGCCACACCTTCTTGCTCCCCAAAATACATAAACTTAAAATGTTTACCAATTAATCATTTCCTACATACAAGGAAACAGAACAAAAAGGATAATTATAAATTGGCTTATGAAAATCTAAACTGGTCAGGCGTGGTGGTACGCGCCTTTAGTCACAGTACTGGGGAGGCAGAACTAGGTGGATCTCTGTAAATTCAAGGCTAGTCTGGTCTACTTGTCATCTTCCTGCTTGTGCCTCAGGAGTCTTGGGATTACAGGTGTGTACCCCTACACACAATCAATAATAATGTCTTTTCCCAACCACTAGACTAAATGTGATGAGGCAGAGCCTTGTTTATCAATGTATACTATCAACTCAGTGTGATACCTGGCATGTAGTTGGGACTCAATATTACCAGATACATTGACTGAATGCTTAATTCCAAGCACTCACGTTTCTATAATCTATGTCACATAACATCAGAAGTTTGCAGCATGTTATAAAAAATTGCTAACATAATTTAGAGAATAAAATCAAAAGGGAAAACTTAGAACCAATATTTCTTTAACAAGTGACAATATTGGCTTATGCCTTTCCCAATGTTTGCCATCTCATCCCACAAGAACTTTAACATCCAAATTACATTTATTACATAATCTAATAACTTCTATGCAATCTAGGTTAATGGTAAAGAAGTATAACAGAAAGCACATGGATTTCATGAGATTTTAGACCTGACAAACAAATATGACTTTAACATATTATTTATCACCTCTGATCCTTAAAGGTGCTACACCAAAACAGAATACCTTTTTTTTTTTGGTTTTGAGACAGGGTCTCCCTGTAGCCCCAGCTAACCTGGAACTCACTCTGAAGACCAGGCGGGCCTTGAACTCACAAAGATCCGCCTGCCTCTGCCTCCTGAGTGCTAGGATTAAAGGTGTGCACTACCACACCTGGCTATTTTTTTTTAAAGAATGTTATGGCCAGGCATGATGGCACACACCTTTGGAATTGGGTAGGGCAGAGGTAGGCAGGATCTGATGAGTCAAAAGAGCATGCAGCGTGTCTAACATCGAGTTTATGTCCACGGCCAGCTACAGAGACCTCCTGTCTCAAAAAGACAAAAAAGAAAGTCTATCGTGCTGAATGGGTGTTTGTACCACAAGTGTGATCCCTAGTCAATGGGTGGGAGAGACAGCGAGGATTGCTTTAGCCAGGGATACATACTGGAAATCCTATTTCAAAACAAGCAACTAAAGTAAAAAGAAAAAAACTAAAAAAAAAAAGAAATAGCGCGGGCATGGTGGTGCCACCAGCCTTTAATCCTAGCACTTGGGCAGAGGCAGTCGGATCGTTTGTGAGTTCAAGGCCAGTCCTGGCTACGAGTGAGTTTCCAGGACAGCGATGGGGCTACACGAGAGACCCTGGTCTCAATAGACAAAAAAAAAAAAAAAAAAAAAAAAAGACATGTGAAGCACGTAACAGGAGCTCAGCATTGAGCTGCTCTTTGATGCTATCACTAGTCATCCTTCCTGTTTCCTCTGATTCCTCCTTTCCCTTTATTCTTTATTCATCTACTCAAGCAGTTTTTATTTGGTGAGACATCTTGCCCGATGGCCTCCTGCCTCAGCCTTGAAGAACTAGATTACAGGCATTCTATTCTTACCTAATCATGTTTTCATCATTCATAGGAAACAGAAATGTTTGTCTAGTGAATCCGGATTGAGACAACATGGAATTCACAATTGGAGAGTAAATCTGAACAATATTCTTCTTAATAATACTTTGTTCAGTTCTCCCTATGAACGATCACAAAAAGAAAAAGGAAAGTCACAAGAAAATGATCCTAAAGGGAGCATTTAAAATTAAAATGCAGCATCATGGAAGAGAGTATAACATAAAGGAACACAGGACTAAAACGGGCTGATAAACCATGCTGCGGCAGGGCCCAGGGAAACCACAACAACCCCCCCTCCCCCCTCAACAAGAGTAGTCCTAACCTGATGAGAAGGATCTCTTAAAACAGTCTAATTGTTGGGCTGGAGAGATGGGTCAGTGGTTAAGAGTGCTGACTGGGGCTGGAGTGATAGCCTAGCAGTTGAGAGAACCGATTGCTCTTGCAGAGGACTCGGGTTTGATCCGCAGCACCCACATGGCGGCTGAGAACCGTCTATAACTTCAATTCCAGGAGAACTCTAGTTCCAGGGGAATCCGACACTCTCTTCTGACCTCTGAGGCATTGCATGACATGGGTGCACAAACCTACATGCAGACAGTACATTCATACGCATACAAAATAAAATTAAAAAAAAAATTTTAAAAAAAGAGTGCAGACTGCTCTTGCAGAGGACCAGAGTTTGATTCCCAGCACCCACATGGTGGCTAAGAACCATCTTTAAGCCAGGTGTCGTGCATGCCTTTAAGCCTTTAATCCTAGCACTCCAAGAGGCAGAGGCAGGCAGATTTCTCTGAGTTCAAGGCTAGCCTGGTCTACTCAAGGCCAACATGGTCTACTGAGTTCTAGGCCAGCTGGGGCTATAGGGAGACCCTGTCTAAAAAAAAAACCAAAACATTCTTTTTTGTCTGTGTGTGTGTGCGTGTGTGTGTGTGTGTGTGTGTGTGTGTGTGTGTGTGTGTGTGTTTTCGAGACAGGGTCTCCCTGTAGCTCCAGCTGTCCTGGAACTCGCTCTGTAGACCAGGCTGGCCTTTAACTCACAAAGATCCACCTGCCTCTGCCTCCCAAGAAAACAAAACATTCTAATTGTTATTATACAATATTTCCGCTGTGCTAGTCATAACCCCACAGCCATGTCAATAATGCTAGGCCAGCACTCTACCACCCATAAAATGACAAATGTTGTCAAGAATATGTTGGGCCCCAAGCTTATACATTTATAAGCCAAGGAAAGAGAAACAGATGTAAAATGTTTATATTGGAAAGGCACTGCATTATATATAGTTGGACTCAAAACTTCACCTGGCAGACACATCTATAATCCTAATAACTCACAGAAGGTAGAAATGGGGGATCAGAAGTTCACCTTTGCCTACACATCAACCTTGAAAACCTCTCAGGAAACATGAGACCCTGCATTAAAAAAATTTTTAATTCAAGTTAGGGGATATGCTACAGTAAATAATAAGTTAGGGGATATGCTACAGTAAATAATAAGTTAGGAGATATGCTACAGTAAATAATAAGAGGATATGCTACAGTAAATAATAAGTTAGGGGATATGCTACAGTAAATAATAAGTTAGGGGATATGCTACAGTAAATAATAAGTTAGGAGATATGCTACAGTAAATAATAAGTCAGGGGATATGCTACAGTAAATAATAAGTTAGGGGATATGCTACAGTAAATAAATTAGGGGATATGCTACAGTAAATAATAAGTTAGGGTATATGCTACAGTAAATAATAAGTCAGGGGATATGCTACAGTAAATAATAAGTTAGGGGATATGCTACAGTAAATAATAAGTTAGGGGATATGCTACAGTAAATAAGTTAGGGGATATGCTACAGTAAATAATATGGTAGGGGTTATGATACAGTAAGTAATAAGTTAGGGGATATGTTACAGTAAATAATAAGTTAGGGGATATGCTACAGTAAATAATAAGTTAGGGGATATGCTACAGTAAATAATCAGTTAGGGGATATGCTACAGTAAATAATTAGGGGATATGCTACGGTAAATAATAAGTCAGGGGATATGCTACAGTAAATAATCAGTTAGGGGATATGCTACAGTAAATAATAAGTCAGGGGATATGCTACAGTAAATAATAAGTTAGGGGATATGCTACAGTAAATAATAAGTCAGGGGATATGCTACAGTAAATAATAAGCCTAAGACTGGAAACAGTCTGGCTTGTAGTGAAGGAAAAATAAAGTCACTACTAAAGAATGCAGCTTGTCCCCCAAAGCTTATTTTTTTAGTCAGGAAGAAATAAGAACGTGCTCACTTGACTTTTCTTACAGCCTGGCAAGCTGCTGCTGGCATCTACCTGCAAATCTCTTATGGGAATGTTCTAAGTTTTGCCAGACTTATACTTAAGGCCATAAAAAGGAAGACTTGGAATAGTTTGTCTTGATGTAGACTTTAATGCTGATAACTCATGAATCTTGCCCATAAAAAGAATAAGAGCAAAAAAAAAAAAAACCAACAAGACAAACATTCATATGTAGCTTCTGAATGGTTACGTACAGAGAAATAAAGGTTACCACTTCATCTATGATCCTGAAATAACCACTTTATATTTAATGAGAAACTGTAAACCCCAGTGGCCTGCACATCTGACAAAGAGCACTGAAATCAGAGAGATGTGCTATCTCCAGGCAGGTTCTCACTTTGTAGCTCAGGCTGTCTAGAAACTCACACTATGCACTTGAGTGCTGAGATTTCAGGTGTGAGCCACCATGCATGCATGGCTCAAAGCTTTTTAGTATTAGTTTTTGTTTTGTCTTTTTGAGACAGGGTCTCCCTGAAGCCCCAAGCTGTCCTGGAACTCACTATGTAGACCAGGCTGGCCTTGAACTGAAAGAGATCTACCTGCCTCTGCCTCCCAAGTGCTGGGATTACAGGCGTGCGCCACCATGCCTGGCAGTATTAGCTCTTACAGTCAGGTGTATGGACCATTAATGTTTTTATGCAGTAGACAAAGGAGCCCAGCTTTACTTTTTATATGGACATGCAGATATCCTATTACTATCATTATAAACAGTTGAGAGGGGAGAAAAAAAGATATTTTTCCTCATAGTCCAGTGAAAATTTTAGACTGAGGTTAAAGGATCAGGGACCTTAGAACACTGTCATCTGAAACAACTCTGGAGGGCATCTAAAATTGGCCCAACTAGGCAAGACTTTTTTACACCCTTTAGCCAGATCAGCTGCAGTATCTTCTACACAGGTGGTTCCTGTTTTCTAATGCACTATTCAAAGACACCAATAATGCATTAGAGCTCAATGCTGAAACTGCAGGAAACAATACAGTATTTTTCTGTAGAAGATTCATGTATTAGCATCTGCAAATCCTGAAACTGAAAACTGGGTCTTTTTTTTTTTTTTTTTTTTGTTTTTTTTTTTGAGACAGGGTCTCTCTGTAGCCCCAGCTATCCTGGAACTCACTATATAGACCAGGCTGGCCTTGAATTCACAGGGATCCATCTGCCCCTGCCCCCTGAGTGCTGGGATTAAAGGTGTGCCATCACCATGCCCGGCTGGGTTTGTCTTAAGATTTTTTTTCCTCAGGGGGTTGGAGTGTATAGCTCAATGGTAGCTCTAAAGAGTGAGTTTCAGAATAGCTGGTTACACAGTGAGACCCTATGTCAAACAAAACAACATATAAAACTCTTAGAAAATATAACAGCATCCCCTTACCTTGGGTTAGGTGAAACTTTCTTAGATTTCTGCCGGTTTGTTTTTTGAGGTAGTGTCTCATGCAGTTCAAAGTGGTCATAGCCTGATCAAGGTTGGCCTTGAACTCCTGACTCAACTATGTTTACCTACATACTGATGGATTACAGATATGCACCACTACACCCTGTTGATTATTTTTTTTTAATTTTTTTTAAATTTATTTTTGTATGTGTATGAATGTACTGTCTGCATGTAGGTTTGTGCACCCGTGTTGTGCAATGTCGCAGAGGTCAGAAGAGGGTGTCAGAGTCCCCTGGAACTGGAGTTCTCCTGGAATTGGAGTTACAGACGGTTCTTAGCCGCCATGTGGGTGCTGGGGATCGACCCGGGTCCTCTGCAAGAGCAGTCGGTGCTCTTAACCGCTAGGCTATCTCTCCAGCCCCGACCCTGTTGATTATTGAAAGTGGTAACTGCTGCATGGCTCATAAAATGCTCCCAGCACAACTCCTGAAAAAGAATCCCCTCCCATCTTATTTATAACCAATAGTTCCACCATCAGAAATAAAAGTCACTTTCAATTAACCTAAATGTACAGAGGATATTACCAATACATTGGAATATTTCATGGCTTTAAAGAAATTATAGCCCTAGGTTATGAGAAAACATGGGAAAAGCACTTAAAAAATGTTAGGGCTTGCTTCATACTTGGGAGGTGGAAGCAGAAGATCAGAGGTTAAAGAGCTCTTCCAGATGATCCAAGTTCAGTTCCCAGCACCCACATGGAAGCTAAGAATCTGTAACTATAGTTCCAGTTCCAGGGGCTCTGATGCACTCTTCTGGCTACTGTGATGAGTGCACCTATAAACACAAAGGCAAAATATTTGTTGAACTAATGATAAATATGGGAGGCAAAGGCAGGTGGATCTCTGGGAGTCCAAGGCCAGCCTGGTCTACATAGTAAGTTCCAGGCCAGATGTGGCTACAAGGAGACCCTATCTAAAAAAGATACCCCCCCAAAAGAAAAAAATGATTAAAAAAAGTTCAATATCACCCTCCATCTACAGATCAAATTAAAGACCCAGTCTCAAATTAAAAAAACAAAAACAAAAAACAAAAACAACAAAAAAATTAGGGATAAAAAGATGCCTCAGAACACTGGCTCCTCTTGCAGCAGACCAAGGTTCAAATCCCAGCACACCCTCCCCCCCCAAAAAAAAAGGCTAAATATATGGACTGGTGTTTCAAAAATGGCTAACTATATGGACTGGTGTTTCAAAAAGGACTAAATATATGGACTGGTGTTTCAAAAAAGGCTAAATATATGGACTGGTGTTTCAAAAGTAGATTTCAACAACTTTTTTTTGTCTTTTTTGACACAGGGTCTCCTTGTAGCCCCAGCTGGCCTTGAACTCACAGATCTGCCTGCCTCTGCCTTCTGAGTGCTGGGATTAAAGGTATGCAGTACCATGCCTGGCTTTTGTTTTTGAAAACAGATTCTTACTATGTAGCCTTGGCTGGCCTCAAACTCAGGCAACACTCTTACCTCAGTTACCTACAATTATAGACATGTGCCCACCATGCCTGGCTGTCAATACAAATACAGCTGTCAACACAAAAGTAGGTAAGTCAGTGTCTATCAACCTTGTTACTTACACTTTTAAGGTACTAAAAATAAAGGGCCAATAGGATAGCTCAACAGGTAACAGCCCTGCTACAAATGAAGACCTGATTTCAATTCCTAAAACCATATGAAGGGGAGAACCAACTAGTACCAAGTTGTCTTTTGACCTCTACATGCATACACACATGATAAATGTAAAGAAAAAAAAAAGGATAAACTAAGTCATTCAACAAATTTTAAACTACCTTTCAAAGTGTAAAAAGCACTTTCATTTTAGAATTATGAAAAGAAGTCCAACAATAGAACTCTGTATAAAAGCCAGGAAAATTGTTTCATCTAGTTTTTTTAAAAACTTTTATTTATTTTTATGTGTATGAATGTACTGTCTGCATGTAGGTCTCTGCACCCATGTCGTGAGAGGTCAGAAGAGAGTGTCGGATTCCCCTGGAACTGGAGTTAAAGATGGTTCTCAGCTGCTATGTGGGTGCTGAGGATCGGACCCGGGGGTCCTCCGCAAGAGCAGTCGGCACTCTTAACCACTAGGCCATCTCTCCAGCCCCCAGTTTCATCTAGTATTACAAAAGCTATGTGACCCTAACACACTGGTTCATTCAGACATAAATCCCTGAGTTACAATGTAGAGGTCATGGAATGTACTTAAATTTTTGGTCTTTATATTAAATAGTGAAGGATCATTGAAGAGTTGTGACATAAGGATCTATCTTATCAGTTTACTTGGCAGTGGTAGACAAGATTAGAGAAAGCACAGAACCAAGGTAGAAGCTGAAGGCTGAGGTAGGTGTGCTGTTAATCTGGTGTCCAGGATTAAGGAGGCACATCAATCCCTAGACCTTGTACACAAAATGTGGAGTCATTCTGGGAAGAGATTCATAGCTTTTAACTTCTCAAAATATTGGGTTAACATAAAAAAGGGTTAAGAAGTTGTGCATGGTAGTGCATGCCTGTAATCCTAGCACTCAGGAAGCCAAGACAGGAAGACTGTTCCAAGTTCAAGGCCAACATGGACTACATACTAAGTACCAGGCCAGCCAGAGCACAACACCCTCTCAGAAAGAGAAAGTGATCTAAACTTAGATGGTTGCCACAGGAACAGAAAAAAAATATAGGGAAAATTATACAGGATTTGAGGTGTGATTAAACTCAAGGTGATAAAACAGGAAATGATTTTTTTCCGTTTAGTGCTGATTTTTGAAATGTCCATTTTTTTTTCCAAGAAACTCTAACAATACTTTTTAAAAAGTTCTTCGGGGTTCAGGGATGGCTCAGTGTTAAAGGGCTTCCTACCCCGAGTTCAGATCTCTAGCACTTAATGAAGGCTGGGATTGGCAGGATTCCAGGAGCTCACCGGCCCGCCTTCCAGTCTAGCCAAACTGATGAGCTCCAGGTGCAGTGAGAGACAGTGTCTCAAAAAACATTAGGTGGAGAAGGCCTTTAATCTCAAGCACTCAGGAGGCAGAGGCTGGTGGATCTGTCAGTCTGAGGCCGGAGTGGTCTACAATAGCAAGTTCCGGGCCAGCTAGGGCTACAGGGAGACCCTGTCTCAAAGCCTGACTTTCATTTAAAAAAAAAAAAAAAAAGTGAAGGTCTCTATCAATTTGAAGGTGACAGAAGGTGACAGAGGAAAATACACTGTGTTGGTCTCTGCCCCCCCCCCCCCAGAATTCTTAGCTCCTCTCAGGCCTATGCCTTTCCATTGTATCACAATTGTGATTATCTTACCTTGGCACATAGCATCTAATAGTCATTAGTGAAACCACAGGCTCAAAGGTGAAAACACTAATCTTAAAAGTTCTTTCTTTGTTAGTATGACTGAAAAGGTATCACTGGGATGCTGTCATCCGTGAAGGGACACACAAACTGAACATGCACTCCAGAGTCCAAAATGCACACCCAAAGAAATTAGACTGTTTTCTTCTCACCCACTTGTGCCCCTTTTCCTAAGCCAGGGAACAAACTGCGGAAGGAGAGGCGTGGTAGATTGTAAGGCTGTGGATAGATAGGGGTGAATCATGAGACTACACGGATATGTCTGGACACCTGATTGATACACATGCCTGTGCATACAGCTTCTCCAACTGGACTATGGGAACCTTGGGTTGTTCAAAATTGGACATAGATACTTTGCAAAATGCCACCAATTAACTAATTGTATGACACTACGAGTAACATCACGTGTTTTCTGCAAACAACTGTGTCATTTGTATGTAGAATCCCTTAAAAATAAAAAAAAAATTAAAAAAAAAAAAAGTTCTTCTCGGGGCTGGAGGGATGCTACGGTTAAGAGCACCGACCGCTCTTGCAAGGAGCCAGGGTTCAGATCCCCAAACACCCACATGATGGNCCATCATGTGGGTGTTTGGGATCTAACCCGGGTCCTTGCAAGAGCGGTCGGTGCTCTTAACCGCTAGGCCATCCCTCCAGCCCGAGAAGAACTTTTTTTTTTTTTAATTTTTTTTTATTTTTAAGGGATTCTACATACAATGACACAGTTGTTGCAGAAACACGGATGTTACTCGTAGTGTCTACCTTATTAATTGGTGGCATTTTAGCAAGTATCTATGTCCAATTTTGAACAACCCAAGTTCCCATAGTCCAGTTGGAGAAGCTGTATGCACAGGCATGTGTATCAATCAGGGTCCAGACGATATCCGTGTAGTCTCATGATTCACCCCTATCTATCCACAGCCTTCAATCTACCACGCCTCCTTCGCAGTTTGTTCCCTGGCTTAGGAAAAGGGGCACAAGTGGGTGAGAAGAAAACAGTCTAATTTCTTTGGTTGGGTGTGCATTTTGGACTCTGGAGTGCATGTTCAGTTTAGTGTGTCCCTTCACGGATGACAGCTTCCCAGTGATACCTTTTCAGTCATACTAACAAAGAAAGAACTTTTAAGATTAGTGTTTTTCACCTTTGAGCCTGTGGTTTCACTAATGACTATTAGATGCTATGTGCCAAGGTAAGATAATCACAATTGTGATACAATGGAAAGGCATAGGCCTGAGAGGAGCTAAAGAATGGGCTGGGGGGGGTGGTAGATTGTAAGGGCTGTGGAGAGATAGGGGTGAATCATGAGACTACAGGAATATAGTCTGGACACCTGATTGATCAACATGCCTGTGCATACAAGCTTCTCCAACTGGACTATGGGAACCTTGGGTTGTTCAAAATTTGGACATAGATACTTGCAAAATGCACCAATTACTTAATTGTATGACATACTGAGTAACATCAGTGTTTTCTGCAAACAACTGTGTCATTGTATTGTAGAATCCCTTAAAAATAAAAAAAAATTAAAAAAAAAAAGTTCTTTCTCGGGGCTGGAGGGATGGCCTAGCGGTTAAGAGCACCGACCGCTCTTGCAGAGGAGCCAGGTTCGATCCCCAGCACCCACATGGCGGCTGAGAACCGTCTGTGACTCCAGTCCCAGGAGAACTCTAGTTCCAGGGGAATCCGAGACCCTCTTCTGACCTCCGCGGCATCGCACGACACGGGTGCACAGACCTGCATGCAGACAATACATTCATACACATAAAAATAAAAAATAAAAAAAAATAAAAATAAAAAAATAAAAAAGTTCTTTCTCACCTAGAAGCACTCCAGTAAAAAAAAATTCTTTTAGGGCTGGAGAGATGGCTCAGCAAGCAGTTGAGAGCACCAACTGCTCTTGCAGAGGACCTGGGTTCGATTCCCAGCACCCACATGGTGGCTAAGAACTGTCTTTAACTCCAGTTCCAGGGGAATCCGACACCCTCTTCTGACCTCCACAGCACTGCATGACACAGGTGCACCTACTTACATGCAGACAGTACACCCATACACAAAAAATAGCAACAAAAAAAAGAGAAAACAACTCTTAAAAAAAAAAAAACTCTTCTACACAGGGGGTGGGGGCAGCGGCGCACCCAGCACACAGCTGTAATTCCAGCACTTGGAAGTTCAAGGCCAGCCTGGTCTACATAGTGAGCTCCAGGCCAGTTGGGACTAAAGGGAGACCCTGTCTCAAAAAGATCAAAGGGGAGAAAAAAAAAAAAAGCTCTTCTACATCACTCTGTAAACAAATTTATAACTTTAGATTTAACGTTCTACTTCAGGTGAGCATGGTGGGCATGGTGGGCATGGTGGTTCAGGCCTGTAGCCCCAGCACTTCGATTAGGGGTCCAAGGCCATTTTTAGTTACAGAGGCATTCAGGTCAGTCAGCTTGGGCTACATCAGATCCCTTCGCAACACTCCACACCATATCTATACATACATATATACATATACATTTTTAATTATTTTTATTTTATGTATATCAATGTATTGCCTGCACATGGGTAGGTGACTCATGTAATGCAATGTCCAAGGAGGTCAGAGTAGGGCTTTGGATCCCCTGGAACTGGGTTACTGACAGTTGTCAGCTACCACGTGGGCACTGGGAATCAAACCCAGGTCCTTTGCAATAACAGGCAGTGCTCTTAACCACTGAGCCATCTCTCCAGCCCCAGAATAGCATTTTTTTTTTAGACACAAGGTCTCACTATGTAACCCTGGCTGGCATCAAACTCAGAGATCTGCCTGTCTCTGCCTTTTGGAACTGGAGTTACAGACAGTTGTCAACCACTGCTAGGATTCCAACCCAGGCCCTATGCAAGAGCAGTCGTGCTCTTAGCTATTGAGCCATCTCTTCAGCCCCAGAAATCTTTTTTGTTTATTTTTAAGGGATTCTACAGTATAATGACACAGTTGTTTGCAGATAACATTGATGTTACTCAGTTTGTCATACAATTAGATAACTGGTGCATTTTGCAAGTATCTATGTCTAAATTTTTTTTTTCAGGGGAGAGCGCGAACGCAGTCCAAATTTTGAACAACCCAAGGTTCCCATAGTCCAGTTGGAGAAGCTTGTATGCACAGGCATGTTGATCAATTAAGAGTCCAGACTATATTCCTGTAGTCTCATGATTCACCCCATCTCTCCACAGCCCTTACAATCTACCACGCCTCCTCTTCCGCAGTTTGTTCCCTGGGCTTTGGGAACAGCCCCAGAAATCTTTAAAAAAATTTTATTGCCGGGCGTGGTGGCGCAGCACTTCGGAGGCAGACGCAGGCAGATCTTTGTGAGTTCAAGTCCAGCCGAAGCTACAGGGAGACCCCGTTTCAAAAAGACCAAAAAAAAAAAAAAAAGTTTATTTTATGTGTATGAGTGTACTGCCTGCATGTAAGTGCAGTGTATTGTGCAATGCCAAAGAAGGTCAGAAGGGGGCCTTGGATTCCTGCTGAGCCAGCTCTCCAGCCCCCAAATCCTGAAATCAACATGCACAGATTACTGTTTCCTCCCCCCCCCCTTTTTTTTTTTGGTATTTTTGAGACAGGGTCTCCCTGTAGTACCAGCTGGCCTGGAGCTCACTCAGTAGACCAGGCTGGACTTGAACTCACAGAGATCTGCCTGCTTCTGCCTCCCAAGTGCTAGGATTAAAGGAGGCATGTGCTACCATGCCCAGCTGATTACTGTTTCTTTTATTCTTTTTGTTTGTTTCTTTGTTTGTTTATTGTTTCTTGATGGTAATAACTTCCTTTGTTTTTAGAGGCTTCTGGACAACATTTAACAATAGTCTTGTAATAACTGCTACATAAAATTAAAAGTACAAAAAAGACACAATGTTTCTGCAATTTTCCTTCTAGCAACTACACATGCTATTTGAACAAAAATGTAAACCCAGACTGATATGAAACCCATCACACAGCTCAAATTTTCTGTGAAAGCTGGGCTTACCTCAGCCTCTCAAGTGCTGAGATTACAGGCATGAGCCACCACACCCTGCAAACTTTTTGACAAGAAATATTCAATGGTTGACTGACTTAAGGGTTTGATCTACATTTCTGACTCTCAAGTGTTTTGTGAAAAAACAGGAAAAGTATCTCTTACTTAAATACTCTGGCCTGGGGATATATAGCTCAGTGAAAGAGGGTTACTTAGTTAAGTATGAAATTCTGGATTTGGCAGGTGGATCTCCAAGTTCTAGACCAGCCTGGTCTACACAGTGAGTTAGTTCCAGGAAAGCTGGGTTTACAGGGAAACCCTGTCTCAAAAAGACAGCAAATCTGGATTTGATCTCCAGCACATCACACCCACCCACACTGGCAGCAGGCATACACCCATCCTTTATTCCAAAGGTATGATAACCAGTCTTTCAATGACCAAAAATCATAATATACATGTGCTGTGAACACACAGAAACACACAGGCAAAACCTATAGGTAATTAAAAAAAAAAATTAACAATTTTGGGGGTGGAGAGAAGACTCAGAAGTCAGGAGTTCAGCCAGGCATGATGGCGCATGCCTTTAATCCTAGCACTTGGGAGGCAGAGGCAGGTGGATCTTTGTGAGTTCAAGGCCAGCCTGGTCTACAAGACAAAAAAAGAATTTAGGAGTTCATACTGCTCTGGCAGAGGGCCAAGTTCAGTTCCCAGTACCTACCTCAGGCAGCTCACAATCTACCTGTAACTCCAGCTCTAGAGGACTTACCACCTCTGGCCTCATGGGCACATGCGCTCATCTATATCCCACTTATAATTAAAAATAAAATCTTAAATCTTATTTAGCAAAAAGCAATGTTGTGTCGGGCGTGGTGGCACACGCCTTTAATCCTAGCACTTGGGAGGGAGAGGCAGGCGGATCTTTGTGAGTTCAAGGCCAGCCTGGTCTACAGAGTGAGTTCCAGGACAGCTGGGACTACAGGGAGACCCTGTCTCAAAAAGACAAAAAAAAAAAAACAAAAAAAAAAAGACAATGTTGTGCTCAGGTACCCTTCTAAAGACTTTACAAACTACAGCAGTAGTCTGGACACTCATTGATCAACTTTATTGAACCAAACAACCCGTCACCCCCCCCACTGATGGTGGGGCTGCAGGGGTTTGGGCCACAGCTGGGATTGTTTGCACGAAAGGATGCTTTGCCTCATGAGATTATCACTTATAGCTAAAAAACTGAAAAAAAAAACAAAAACAAACCCCCACGGAAGAAAGATCAGCAGGACAGTTATGCGCAGAGCATGATCTGGGATGGGGGGCGGTGGGGGGGATGGGGTGGGGGTGGGGGGGAAGGGAAAGGGAAATAAGCCTGAACTGAATTGGAAAAAATGTATGAAATGCACAAAGCATCAATAAAAATTAAATTAAAAAAAAAGACTTTTACAAATTAACTCATGTAATCCTGGCAACAATTTTGAGGAGGTGTGATATGCCCAGTTGAAGAAAGAATCTTGGTAACTGAGGTCAGAAAAGAACAGGGTTGCTTACTGAAGGAACTCAACTCGGGATTACTGGCAATCCCCTTAAGATTATTTTTTTATTTAAAGTGGTATCCTGTGCAGAGAAGTTTATCTATGTATTAGATGTTAGCAGTCCTCCCCACTTCTGGAACAGAAGTTGTGATAGCCTAAAATGTCTCCAGGGCTGAGGGGATATAGCTCAGTGACACAGTATTCATGAGATTCCCTTGGTCACATTCTCAGGCACACACATATAGACCTATACTTGTGTCTCCAGACATTGCCAAATGTCTCCACGAGTGAAAATTCACCTTAGTGCAGAACCACTGAAGTAAACAGGACAAAGTATTGGAGAATTCCTGATCTTTTAGAAAATAAACCTCAAATATGCCTCTTCAGTAGTTTCTCCAACAAGAAGAGTGAGAGAATGGGTGGGAAAGGGGATATTTTCAGGGGTTGAAGAGATGGCTAAGCAGTTAGTACCAAAAGGAAGACTCGGGGGGCTGGAGAGATGGCCTAGTGGTTAAGAGCGCCGACCGCTCTTACAGAGGACCCAGGTTCGATCCCCAGCACCCACATGGCGGCCGAGAACCGTCTGAAACTCCAATTCCAGGAGAACTCCAGTTCCAGGGGAATTCGCACCCTCTTCTGACCTCCGCAGCATTGCACGATACGGGTGCACAAACTTGCATGCAGACAGTACATTCATACACATACAGAAATAAAATTAATAAAAAAATATATTAAAAAAAAAACAAAACAAAAGGAAGACTCGGGTTGGAATTGCAGCACCAACCTTCTTTAACTCCAGTTCCAGGGGATCTGACACCCTCTTCTGTAGGTACTGGACAACACAGGTGTAGTTACATGCAAGTGTAACACTCATACACATAAAATAAAAATCACCAAAAAAAAAAAACCTTTCATGAAGGGTATTTCAATGCTTAGACCAAACAAAAGAGGTCCACACTATAGTCAAAATGAACCTTAATATAAATTAGTAACTTATTGTCAACTGACATATATCAAGTACATATCACGGGGCAGTTGTAATAGGCCATGCCTGAATTCCAGGCACCTGGGAAGTTTGAAGTCCACCAGGACTGCAGGAGACCTGGTCTCAAACAACTATGGTCTCAAACAACTATTCCCCCTCTACACAAATTTAAGAGAAAAGTTAAACAGAGAGCCTTGATTGTGTAAAAGATAAAAGGGCAAATGAAGGAGAATCACTAAAGTGAGGATAAGAAAAGACACTAGAACAGCAAAAACACTTTAGCTGGACTGGTGAGGTGGCTCAGTGTATTAAGGTACTGTGTTGCCATACTTGAAGACCTGAGTTCCATCCCCCAGGACCCACATGGTGGAAGGAACAAGCCAACTTGCCCTCTGACTCCCACAGGCACCGAGTTATGGCACGTGTGCATGAGCACACACAGACTCAGATATTTCAATTTGTTTAAAAAAAAAAGTATTATCTAGCCAGGTGTGGTGGCATATGCCTTTAATCCCAGACCTTGGGGGGGGGCGGGGGCGGGGGCGGGGGCAGGGGCAGGCAGATCTCTGTGAGTTCAAGGCCAACCTGGTCTACAGAGTGAGCTCCAAGCCAGCTGGGACGAAAGGAAGACCCTGTCTCAAAAATACCCCCCCCCAAAAGTATCTGCTGGGCAAAGTGGTGCACGCCTTTAATCCCAGCACTTGGGAGGCAGAGGCAGGCGGATCTCTGTGAATTCAAGGCCAGCCTGGTCTATAGAGCGAGTTCCATAACAGAGACCCTGTCTCAAACACACACACACACACACACACACACACACACACACACACACACACACAGTATTACTTGTTTTTATGGGCCCCAAGGACTGAGCTCAAGTGGTCAGGCTTGGTGACAAGTGCCTTTACCTGCTGAGCTATCTCAGCAGCAGTATTTCTTTCAATTTAGTAAAGTAATTGTATCACATGAAACCTATCTTTATCTTATTTACAGAACATTTTGTAAGATCACCTTCTTCTCATTACTTTATTCCAGTACAAATTGTCTGCTGCACCCTCTATTGGAAATGGACACAGCAATTCTCCTGACTGCCTTTGAGTACATCAAATCTATTTTCATTCTTCCTCCATTTCTCTACTATAACATGCAGTTTTTCTATAGTCTAAACTTTTGAAGTCTGCTTTTTCATCTTTAAGATAAAGATTACAATCCTAGCAGCTGGCATACTGAGGCCAGGACTATGCTGCAAAATCTTATTTCAAAACGAACAAAAAATACAAATAACAAGGATAAAATGCTATTTTCATAAAAGAAAGCTGAAGAACTGCCTGCTTCTTGCTCATGTAAGGAGCTTACACGCTGCTGCTCTAGTCCAACAGGTAAAAAGCTAAACAAAGGGCTCAGGGGTTAAGCGCATGTACTGCTTTTGTAAACGACCCAAGTTCTGCTTGCCGCCCCCTCACATTAGGCAGCTCACATTTACCTGTAACTCTAGCCCTAGAGGTTCCAACACCCTCTTCCGGACTCTGTGGACATCTACACTCAAGTGTACAGATCTCCCCACAAACATATAATTAAAAAATAAAAATAGTTTTAAAAAAAGTTAAACAAACAAGTCTTAAATCCGTCAGAAACAATGTCACAAGACAAACATTTGCCTTTACAATTGAGAAATAGATGTCTGAATACAGATAATCAGAATTTACTTGCAAAAGCCACCAAGACCCAGTACCGATGGAGGAAAACCTAAACTGCTATGGATGAATGATAGAAGCTAAGTCCAAAGGAACAACAAACAACAACAATCCAGAAAGTCCACAGTAGAATGAGGCAATTTGTCGTTTTCAACAAAAGTATTTTATTAAAAAAAAAAATTGTTAGGACAGATCAGTCCTGCTCTTCAATGCCACCTTGTCCCTACCACACAAATGACCCAGCAAACACCAATGATTTGCAAGGGTCTATCCAGGAATGGTAAGACCTGTGTGAAGTTACTGTTTAGCATGGGAGCCATTGGAGATGGAGATGCCTGCAGCCTGGGCCTAGCAAGAGTTTCAGCTGGACCCTCGGCTGCATCTGGAACTGCTCCCTGGAAGTTTGGAGCTGGAGGTTCAGCTGCACCTGTAGCTGGGACAGGAGGCACTGATCCTCACCAAACATGTCAAGCTGTTCCTGGGAATTCTTAGAGTTTTTAGCTCGGCGGTTCCTTTTCTTTTTTTTTTTTTTTCTTTCCATGTCGTGCAATGCCGCAGAGGTCAGAAGAGAGCATCGGACTCCCCTGGAACTGAAGTTAAAGATGGTTCTCAGCTGCCATGTGGGTGCTGGGAATGGAACCCGGGTCCTCTGCAAGAGCAGTCGGCACCCTTAACCACTGAGCCATCTCTCCAGCCTCTTGGAGGTTCTTAAACCAGATCTGGATCTGGCAATTCAGTTACATCAATATTTTCAGCCAGTGCCACCTGGTCCTTGTGAAATGGGTACTCACACTTCCTGAAAGATTCCTCCAGCGACTGCTTCTGCTCCTTGGTGTACATGGTGCGGTCCTGCCGCTGTCTCCTGGGTGGACTTGGGAACTTGAGGCCCTGAGTGAACTGGAGGAGGATCTGGAAAGTTTGGGCAGTCTTGGAATCTAGAAAGACATGGAGGCCTTGGCGATTCAAGAAATACCTGCTAACTGGGTTAGGTGGGGACTCTTGGAAACCTGGAAGAACTCGGGGACCTGATAACTCTGGGGCCATTTGGAGATGTGGCTGCTTTAGGAACCCAGGAAACGTTTGGAAACTTGGGCCTAATAGGAGACCTTGGTGTATTTCTGGCCCTGGGTACATTGGTCTGGCAGAAGGTATTTCGACATCTAAGGGCATTGTAGGGTCCAGGATCACAGGGGGATTTGGTGGCCTGGGAGTAGCTTCCTTCATTGAAGAACCCAGGACATCAGCAGACTCCTGCATCCTGATGCTAATCAGTCATGCCCTTTGAACTTTTTCTCACAGGATTTAGGCTTAAATTCTGTCTACAAGCTGGACTCTCCCTAGCTCCTCCCATCCTGCAGTCCCTCCAAACAGTCCCCCCATGACTATCCCAACATTCCAAATGAGGCAATTTGTATGAAATATCTATACAACAAGCACATTTATGAAAAGTGGGGGCTTGAAGTTGCTCAATTTTCAGGCTGGATGTAGAAATGAAGATTGTTAATAAGGGTGCTTTATTTATTTTGAGGTGATGCTATTTGGACAAAACTGGTGAACTACATGGTATAAAGCTTTTTTTTTTGGACTTTTCCAGACAGGGTCTCCCTGTAGCCCCAGCTGTCCTGGAACTCACTCTGTAGACCAGGCTTGCCTTGAACTCACAAAGATCCGCCTGCCTCTGCCTCCCAAGCACTAGGATTACAGGTGTACACAACCATGCCCGGTTGGTATAAAGCTTTAAAAAAATTTTTTTTAATTATTTTTTTTAATTTTATTTATTTCTGTATGTGTATGAATGTACTGTCTGCATGCAGGTCTGTGCACCCGTGTCGTGCAATGCCTCGGAGGTCAGAAGAGGGTGTCAGATTCCCCTGTAACTGGAGTTCTCCTGGAATTGGAGTTTCAGACAGCTGCCATGTGGGTGCTGGGGAATCGAACCTGGGTCCTCTGTAAGAGCGGTCAGCGCTCTTAACCGCTAGGCCATCTCTCCAGCCTTTAAATTATTTTTTATGTGTATGAGTGTACTGTCTGAATGTAGGTGCACCTGTGTGGTACAATGCCTTGGAGGTCGGAAGAGGGCGTCAGATTCCCCTGGAATTGGAGTTACAGACGGTTCTTAGCTGCCATGTAGGTGCTGGGAATCGAACCCAGGTCGTCCTCTGCAAGAGCAGTTGGTGCTCTTAACCACTGAGCCACCTCTCCAGCCCCAGTATCAAGTTTTTTAAAACTAAACGTCACAGGCCTGATGAGATCATTCTGTGGGGAAAGGCACGTCCCAAACCTTAATAATCTTGAGTTTGACCTCCTGAACATGAGTTTACATCCCCATTTCACATGAATGTTTTATATATGTACACATATATATACACACACGAATAAATACATGCAAAGTACAAGCCTCAGCTATAATAAACAGTATACTATATACAACATATAGTGTATATATACCATAANCACACACACACACACACACACAGTATTACTTGTTTTTATGGGCCCCAAGGACTGAGCTCAAGTGGTCAGGCTTGGTGACAAGTGCCTTTACCTGCTGAGCTATCTCAGCAGCAGTATTTCTTTCAATTTAGTAAAGTAATTGTATCACATGAAACCTATCTTTATCTTATTTACAGAACATTTTGTAAGATCACCTTCTTCTCATTACTTTATTCCAGTACAAATTGTCTGCTGCACCCTCTATTGGAAATGGACACAGCAATTCTCCTGACTGCCTTTGAGTACATCAAATCTATTTTCATTCTTCCTCCATTTCTCTACTATAACATGCAGTTTTTCTATAGTCTAAACTTTTGAAGTCTGCTTTTTCATCTTTAAGATAAAGATTACAATCCTAGCAGCTGGCATACTGAGGCCAGGACTATGCTGCAAAATCTTATTTCAAAACAAACAAAAAATACAAATAACAAGGATAAAATGCTATTTTCATAAAAGAAAGCTGAAGAACTGCCTGCTTCTTGCTCATGTAAGGAGCTTACACGCTGCTGCTCTAGTCCAACAGGTAAAAAGCTAAACAAAGGGCTCAGGGGTTAAGCGCATATACTGCTTTTGTAAACGACCCAAGTTCTGCTTGCCGCCCCCTCACATTAGGCAGCTCACATTTACCTGTAACTCTAGCCCTAGAGGTTCAACACCCTCTTCCGGACTCTGTGGACATCTACACTCAAGTGTACAGATCTCCCCACAAACATATAATTAAAAAATAAAAATAGTTTTAAAAAAAGTTAAACAAACAAGTCTTAAATCCGTCAGAAACAATGTCACAAGACAAACATTTGCCTTTACAATTGAGAAATAGATGTCTGAATACAGATAATCAGAATTTACTTGCAAAAGCCACCAAGACCCAGTACCGATGGAGGAAAACCTAAACTGCTATGGATGAATGATAGAAGCTAAGTCCAAAGGAACAACAAACAACAACAATCCAGAAAGTCCACAGTAGAATGAGGCAATTTGTCGTTTTCAACAAAAGTATTTTATTAAAAAAAAAAATTGTTAGGACAGATCAGTCCTGCTCTTCAATGCCACCTTGTCCCTACCACACAAATGACCCAGCAAACACCAATGATTTGCAAGGGTCTATCCAGGAATGGTAAGACCTGTGTGAAGTTACTGTTTAGCATGGGAGCCATTGGAGATGGAGATGCCTGCAGCCTGGGCCTAGCAAGAGTTTCAGCTGGACCCTCGGCTGCATCTGGAACTGCTCCCTGGAAGTTTGGAGCTGGAGGTTCAGCTGCACCTGTAGCTGGGACAGGAGGCACTGATCCTCACCAAACATGTCAAGCTGTTCCTGGGAATTCTTAGAGTTTTTAGCTCGGCGGTTCCTTTTCTTTTTTTTTTTTTTTCTTTCCATGTCGTGCAATGCCGCAGAGGTCAGAAGAGAGCATCGGACTCCCCTGGAACTGAAGTTAAAGATGGTTCTCAGCTGCCATGTGGGTGCTGGGAATGGAACCCGGGTCCTCTGCAAGAGCAGTCGGCACCCTTAACCACTGAGCCATCTCTCCAGCCTCTTGGAGGTTCTTAAACCAGATCTGGATCTGGCAATTCAGTTACATCAATATTTTCAGCCAGTGCCACCTGGTCCTTGTGAAATGGGTACTCACACTTCCTGAAAGATTCCTCCAGCGACTGCTTCTGCTCCTTGGTGTACATGGTGCGGTCCTGCCGCTGTCTCCTGGGTGGACTTGGGAACTTGAGGCCCTGAGTGAACTGGAGGAGGATCTGGAAAGTTTGGGCAGTCTTGGAATCTAGAAAGACATGGAGGCCTTGGCGATTCAAGAAATACCTGCTAACTGGGTTAGGTGGGGACTCTTGGAAACCTGGAAGAACTCGGGGACCTGATAACTCTGGGGCCATTTGGAGATGTGGCTGCTTTAGGAACCCAGGAAACGTTTGGAAACTTGGGCCTAATAGGAGACCTTGGTGTATTTCTGGCCCTGGGTACATTGGTCTGGCAGAAGGTATTTCGACATCTAAGGGCATTGTAGGGTCCAGGATCACAGGGGGATTTGGTGGCCTGGGAGTAGCTTCCTTCATTGAAGAACCCAGGACATCAGCAGACTCCTGCATCCTGATGCTAATCAGTCATGCCCTTTGAACTTTTTCTCACAGGATTTAGGCTTAAATTCTGTCTACAAGCTGGACTCTCCCTAGCTCCTCCCATCCTGCAGTCCCTCCAAACAGTCCCCCCATGACTATCCCAACATTCCAAATGAGGCAATTTGTATGAAATATCTATACAACAAGCACATTTATGAAAAGTGGGGGCTTGAAGTTGCTCAATTTTCAGGCTGGATGTAGAAATGAAGATTGTTAATAAGGGTGCTTTATTTATTTTGAGGTGATGCTATTTGGACAAAACTGGTGAACTACATGGTATAAAGCTTTTTTTTTTGGACTTTTCCAGACAGGGTCTCCCTGTAGCCCCAGCTGTCCTGGAACTCACTCTGTAGACCAGGCTTGCCTTGAACTCACAAAGATCCGCCTGCCTCTGCCTCCCAAGCACTAGGATTACAGGTGTACACAACCATGCCCGGTTGGTATAAAGCTTTAAAAAAATTTTTTTTAATTATTTTTTTTAATTTTATTTATTTCTGTATGTGTATGAATGTACTGTCTGCATGCAGGTCTGTGCACCCGTGTCGTGCAATGCCTCGGAGGTCAGAAGAGGGTGTCAGATTCCCCTGTAACTGGAGTTCTCCTGGAATTGGAGTTTCAGACAGCTGCCATGTGGGTGCTGGGGAATCGAACCTGGGTCCTTTGTAAGAGCGGTCAGCGCTCTTAACCGCTAGGCCATCTCTCCAGCCTTTAAATTATTTTTTATGTGTATGAGTGTACTGTCTGAATGTAGGTGCACCTGTGTGGTACAATGCCTTGGAGGTCGGAAGAGGGCGTCAGATTCCCCTGGAATTGGAGTTACAGACGGTTCTTAGCTGCCATGTAGGTGCTGGGAATCGAACCCAGGTCGTCCTCTGCAAGAGCAGTTGGTGCTCTTAACCACTGAGCCACCTCTCCAGCCCCAGTATAAAGTTTTTTAAAACTAAACGTCACAGGCCTGATGAGATCATTCTGTGGGGAAAGGCACGTCCCAAACCTTAATAATCTTGAGTTTGACCTCCTGAACATGAGTTTACATCCCCATTTCACATGAATGTTTTATATATGTACACATATATATACACACACGAATAAATACATGCAAAGTACAAGCCTCAGCTATAATAAACAGTATACTATATACAACATATAGTGTATATATACCATAAGATATATAGTTCCTTAAATTTTTTTTTTTTTTTTTTTT
>VZQC01007300.1:176318-193851 GCA_009823505.1 Rhizomys pruinosus
AAAAAAAAAAAAAAAAAAAAAGTCAAATATTAAAAAAGGAATGTCAGAAAGATTTCCCAAGAAAACATTTCTCGGGGCTGGAGAGATGGCTCAGCAGTTAAGAGCACCAACTGCTCTTCCAGAGGACCCAGGTTCGAGTCCCAGCATTCACATATGGCACAGGCCTTTAATCCTAGCACTCAGGTGGGTCTCTGTGAGTTCAAGGTCAGCCTGGTCTACAGAGTGAGTTCCAGGCCAGCTGGGGCTATATATAGGGAGACCCTGTCTCAAAAAGACAAAAAAAAAAAAATCACTATTTTATCTTTCAATCTAAAATAGCAACTCTGCTCCCTGTAAATTCACACTTTTGGCTATCCAGTTAACTCTCAGGCTGGAGAGATGGCTCAGCAGTTATGAGCACTGGCTACTCTTGCAAAGGACCTGGGTTTGGTTCCCAACACCTACATGGCATTAACAACTGTAACTGCAGTCCAGGGGATCCAAAGCCCTCTTCTGACCTGACCTCCACAGGCACACTTACATATGAAGGCACACAATAAAATAAATAAAGCAAAAGTCAACTCTGGATCTTCCTGCCTCTACCTCCCAAGGGCTGGCATTACAGCACCATTACACCAAGCTCCAAAAGCGAGCTCTTCCTCTTTCATTACTTCTACTGAGACTTCTATTACTACTTGACTGTTTCTTTCATCTAGATCAGAATTACAAGAAAAAAAAAAAAGAAAGCCAAATTCTGAGCAAATTAAAAACACTATGGGCATGGTGGCCCACACCTTTAATCCCAGAAAGCTCAGGAAGCTCAGGAAGCGGAGGGAGGTAGCTCTTTGTGAGGCTAGCTGGTCTATATAACAAGTTCCAGGCCAGGCAGGACTTCAAGTGAGACCCTGACTCAAAAAAATAAAAAAAAAAACACCAAACCAACCAATCAACAAAAGTTTACTCTTTTGTTTGCTCTTTTATAGCATCAGGACAAGATGAACTTCATTCAGAGAACACAAAACCAAATTCAGACAAAAAATATAAAGTGATTAACTGCCTCAAAGTTCAGAGACTAAATTAGAATTCACAGGCCAAACACCAAAGCACAGGACTCTGGGAACATTTTATATATATAGACACTAACAACCATAAAATTGTGTTTTTCTCACAGCAAAATGCAGTATATGATTTTCACATTCACTGAAGCATGAATGCATGCTATGTGAAAAGTATAGTTGGAGCAATGCAAAATGAACTAGACCTGGATTCCAGCAGAATGAGACACTGCCATAAATAACTAGACAAGGAAGGGTAAAGTGTCCTAAGAAATCAGAGCAAAGCAAGTTTAAAGTTAGGGATGGAGCTTAGTTTTCCTGTCTGCCTACCAAGTGTGTGGCCCTGGGTTTGACTTGAACTTAGAATTTAGACTGGCAGATTACTTACAAGACGGTTCAGTAGGTAAAGATGCTTGTAGCCACACAGTTCAAACCCAAGGTCTAATTCTGATCCCTGAAACACACATTAAACTAGGAGAAAACAGACTCCACTAAGTTTCCTTTCATGTCTACACACAAGCCATGTCGCATGTGCACCCGCACAAGCAGCCACAGCCTCTCACACACATAAAATAAATGAATGAATGTTTAATTTTAAAAAGTAAGCATTCTGGACAAAGGGAACAGAATGAACAAGTAGAAAGGGCGGCAGCAAAACTAGCAAACTTCCACCTTAGAAGAAATACAGGACTTGAAAGAGCTGAAAGAAGTATCATCAGATTACAACTCCAAATGCTGGGAGATCATCAGTGATTAGTCATTAAGGATTAAGAGGCAAGGGATTGATCTGGGGCAGGATTTATGTAGCACTGTGGAATGGAAAGAGGAGACATCAATTAAGTTATTCCAGGAATTAATGAGGACTTCAATTAAGCAGACAACAATACAAGAGGAAAAGGCATACTTCTAGGCTCCCTAATCAAGTATTTTTTTGGTCTTTTGTAGTGCACACACTTAATTCCAGCACTTGAGAGGTAGAGGCAGGTCTCTGTGAGTTCAAGGATAGGCTGGTCTACATAAGAGTTCCAAACCAGCTGGGGCTACAGGGAGACCCTGTCTCAAAAAGACTCCCACAAACAAACAAACAAACAAACAAACAAATACAAAAAACAGTAAGGTCTGATATCGCCCAGGCTGGCCTTGAACTACTGTCTCCATCTCCTAAATGTCTACAGTATTTTGAAAAAGTTTAATATGACTCTTATTTTTGAGGAAGCTGAAACGATAAAAGGACTAACAGCTAAGCCAAGCATGGTGCTGTCCCCTGTAATCCTGAAGTGGGAAGACAGAAAGGCAGGAGGACTGCTGCAGGCTAGCAGTGAATCTGGTCTACACAGCAGTTCCAGACCAGCCAGCAAACTCTTAAAAAGTAAAGAACAAGCAGGGAATGATGGACTTTAAAGTCCTAGCACTTGAGAGACAGAGGGAGGTAGATCTTTGTGAGTTCAAGGCCAGCCTGGTCTACATAGTAAGTTCCAGGCTAGCTGGGGACAGAGGGAAACCCTGTCTCAAGAAAGCAAAAAATAATAATAAAAAAAAAAAAAGTAAAGGGGGAGGGCACAACCACAAAAAAACTAAGCCAGACATGTAAACCCAGCACTTAAGAAAGCTGAGGGAAGAGGACTGATGCAAGTTAAAGGCCTGCCTGCACTCAGAGTGAGACCCTGTCCCACAGAGTCAAAAAACAAAAACCAAACCAACCAACCTGCGCTTTGACAAAGTGGGGTAGAAGAAGTCTGAAAAACAAAGTCGATCTGATATTAAGAGGGACAGAACTTCACAAGAGGAAGTTTTTGTTTCTGGTGTTTAAAGCTGGAGCTTTAATCCAGAGATTTTCTCATGCTAGCCACTTTACCATTGAGCTGTATTCTTCCTCATCCCTCAAGAAACTTTTTAAAAAGACAGTCTTGGGGCTGGAGATGGCTCAGCAGTTAAGAGCACCGACTGCTCTTGCAGAGGACCCGGGTTCGATTCCCAGCACCCACATGGCAGCTGAGGGCCGTCTTTGGCTCCAGTTCCAGGGGAATCCGACACCCTCTTCTGACCTCCCTGGCATTGCACAACACGGGTGCACCAGCCTACATACAGACAGTATATTCATACACATTAAAAAAAAAAAAAAAAACAGTCTCATGTAACCTAGGCTAGCCATGCACTCACTATGTAAATGAGGCTGGCCTTCAACCAGATCCTTCTGCCTCTCCCTCCCAAGTGGAGTGCTAAGATTACAGGCAAGCTCTATCAAGCCTGGAAGGAAACCTGAAAATTAGTTAAATAAAACCAAGATTCATGAACACTGGAGTGCCTGCCTAGGAAGCCCAAGGTTCTAGGTTTCAAATCCCAGTAACTAAGAAAAAAAAAAAAAAGACAAATGAAATAAACTTGGGGATAATACTATAATAGTAAATATAATGTTAATATGTAGAAGAATTCTTTTTTAGGGGTGGCTGGAGAGATGGCTCAGCGATTAAGAGCACCGACTGCTCTTGCAGAGGACCCAGGTTCGATCCCCAGCACCCACATGGTGGCTGAAAACCGTCTTTAACTCCAGTTCCAAGGGGATCTAACACCATCTTCTGACCTCCGCAGCACTGCACGACATGGGTGCACCAACCTACATGCAGACAGTACATTCATACACATAAAAAAAATTGTCCTCTCTCATTAAACAAGGATCCACAATGAGTTGAATATTATCCTATTATCACGATGGCTGCTATGTTGAGAACAAGGAATAAGGAAGACAAGGGGAAAATCAGGGAGACTAGACAGGAAACTACTAAAGAACCCAAAACCTGGTGTGATGCTCATACCCATAGTCTCAAGACTCAGGAGGCTGAGTCAGGAGCTTAAGCTGGAGATTAGCCTTGGATACAGAATGAGACCTTGTCACAAAAAAATAAGAGGGCTGGATAGATGGCTCAGCAGTTAAGAGTACTGACGCTCTTGCACAAGACCCAGGTTTGGTTCCCAGCACCCAGCTGGCTGCTAACTGTCTGTAACTCCAGTTCCAGGGAAATTCAGTGCCCTCTTTTGACCTCCATGGGAACTGCACAACACTGGTGCACTTCTGTACATGCAGGCAATACATATACATATAAAATAAATAAAATTAAAAAAAAAAAAAACTTGAGATATCATTTGATTCTCCAGGCTGGCAGAGAATTCATTATGCACTCAGACCTCAAACAGGCAGCAATCTTCCTGCCTCAGACTTCTAAGTGCTAGGATAATAAACATAAACCGTCATGCCTGGTAAAAGCATCTTTTCATGGTCTCATTTAAAAAAATACATTATTTTTTAATTTTATGTGTATTAACGTGTTGCCTGCATGTATGTGAGTGCAGCATCATCATGCTATACTCTCAGAGGTCGGAAGAAGGCATCAGATCCCCTGGAACTGGAGTTGGACAATTAAGAGCTGCTATATGGGTGCTGGGAACAGAACCCAAGTCCTCTGCAAGAACAGCTAGTGCTCTTAACCGCTGAGCCATCTCTCCAGCCGCAGTCTCATCTTGTAAAGTAACTATTTTCATACTAACTTTGCATATCAGTATGTGGGTCATTCGTGTCAGGAAAAGGCAACCACAATACAATTTGTAATGTCAAAAACAACATTCAAAAAAAGTGCTCATAATACAAAAACCAATAATCCTTATTCTGATCTAATTCTTCCAGAAGAGGCAAATACAGTTCCCACAATTCCTAAAATCACAGTAAGAATAACAGGGAGCAGTAACTCAGAGACATTCAATTTTCCTAGAAAGAGACTAAGGAGCATAGATTTTGAAAGTATCTCCATGACACCCAAATATTTGTTGAATATCAATATATAGGAGAAAACAGGGAGAAATACAAATAGTTATTCCCTCAAAAGATGACCTGGTAGTGCAGGCCTCTAATTGTAGCTACTTTAGAGGCTGAGGCAGAAGAACCCAGGGCCAGCCTGGGCTACTTAGACACTTTCATAAAGTAAAACCTCTGTAGTAAGGTGCTTGCCTAGCATTACAAGGGACCTAGGTTCAGTTCCTAGTACTGAAAACATGTCTAGATTCACTACTGTTTTTGGCTTTTTTTTTATTTGTTTGTTTGTTTGTTTTTGAGACAGGGTCTCCCTATAGCCCCAGCTGGCCTGGAACTCACTCTGTAGTCCAGGCTGCCTTGAACTCACAGAGATCCACCTGCCTCTGCTAGGATTAAAGGTATGTGCCACCATGCCCGGCTTAAGGACTTTCTTAGCTGTCATGTGGGTGCTGGGAATGAAACCAGGGTCCTCTGCAAGAGCAGCCATCTCTCCAGCCCCACTACTGTTTTTTAATGTACCAGAAATTTTGTGAAACATTGGAAACAGCACTTCTATTCTTCATTTATTCAACAGCTACTGAGTACCTACCATAAGCCAGATGCTGGGGTATAAACGCTTCTGAAAACTGTTTCTAGATTCACACAGCTTATATTGGGGGGGGGGCAACGACAGGTATTTACAAAATAAGACACACATCTACCTACCTAAACAAAGATGTAACACAAAACTATTACAGGCATCATACTGCTTCTGTAAATGTAGAAGGTTCAGTGTGGGGGGGGCATATACAGGAACAGATATGGGGAGCATATTCTGGGTAGGTGGGATGGAGGGAGGGAGGGAAATGTCAGGAGTTTATGTACAAGAGCTGAGTCCTTAAAGAGGGTAAGTTCACCTGGGGGACCTTGGGGAAAAGGCTCCAAGCAGAAAGGTACCTGAAGTAAAGACAGGTGCACAGCCTGGTTAGGTAGGCCTGAAACAGAATGTGAGAGAGGTTCCACAAGGCTGCAATACAGTCTAGGCTTTACTAGGGTATACGAAAGACTGAAAGTCAGGCAGGGTGTGGTGGCTCATGCCTTTAATCCCAGCACTTGGGAGGCAGAGGTAGGCGTATCTCTAGGAGTTCAAGGCCAGCCTGGTCTAAGTAATGAGGTCCACCTAGGTGGAGCTACAGGGAGGGAGATCCCGTCTTAAAAAAAAAAAAAAGACTGAAAGTGATCAGGTTTCTGTGATGAGAAACTGGTTTACACAGGAATGAGTAAAGAAAACACCAATACTAGATAATGATGTCACCACAAAACAACAAAGGAGACTGCCCAGTTTGAACTAAACTCTCTTTAGGAAAATATTACAGCTGTCCAGTATCATTTAAAATAGAGAAAGTGGAGGAAAACTCGACGTGTATGGATTATATCGACATGTGTATGGATTATAACAAGTGCCTATCTTAAATTTTCAAGAGGCCTTAGCTCTTAATCTCTAACACACCTGGGGGCCACTGCTTTGGACAAAAAAGCAATTAGTCTTTGATAAATAGAAAAATACAAGTAGCAAACAGACACCACTTCCCAAGACCGGCCGAAAGGTTTCCAAAGCTCAAGATAATCAAGTTTCTATTAAGTCAATATGTTTAAAAAAATATGTCACAGGCAGACGTGGAGCGAGAGGGGTGGAGTTTGAAATGAACACATATGTACTTGGAACCGAGATACTGGATGGCGCCTAGGCCAAGACCAGCACTAGGAGCTCCATCTCCCCAGGGGAGGTTGAGGTGGACAACGATGGGCCGGGGTGGAGGGGACACGTCCCCACGCGGAGGGCGGGCGCAGGCTAGCCCGAACCCCGTCCCGTGGGCAGCGCGACATAAAGGCAGGAACCCGTGGCCTTCCAGCTCCACCCGCGAGCCAGGCCACGGGGTGACCACCGACTCGAGGGCCCACGTCGCCTTCAGGCCCGAGGCCAGGAAGGCCAGACCCGGGATCCGCGCGTGAGGTCCACGCCCCCGGCCGGCCGGCCTGCTCCCCCCGAAGCACACCCTCCCTACCTGATATGGCGGCGGCGGCTCCTGATCTGGCTCCGTCCCTTCGCCAAAGCTGGCCCGGTCGGACTGGGACTCGTGCAGCAGGGAGATGTCATCCGAGGTCGGGGACTTGAGGCAGTTCCCCATCTTCCGGGGTGGGTGTGGGATCTGGGGGAGGAAGAAAGCCGTGACCCGGCGCTCGCGCGCTCGCTCGCGGGCAACCTCGCCCGGGCGACGCGGGGTGGCGGCGGCAGGCCCGGGGTCAGGCGGCAGCTCCCCTGCGCGCCGGCGCCGCCGAGGGGCCGCTCATGCCAGTCCCCGGGTCGGGGGCGCGAGGCTAGGCCGCGGGCCGCGCGGGGTCTCGCCGGAGCCTGCGGGGAGGCGGCGGGGGGCGGGGGCGGGGAGACCGAGCGCGTCCCCACCCCGCCCCCCGCGGGCGGCGGCGGCCACGGGACCGCTGGGCCTAGTCCAGGTCCGGAGGAGGGGGCGCGGCCGTCGCGGCTGCCCCAGCTGCTGCCTCAGCTGCTGCCGCCCCCGCCGACGCCGGAGCCGCGGCCTCCGGCCTCATCCTACTCCGCCTCAGCGCGGCGGCGACGGCCAGATCGAGGCCGGCCGGCTGCGTCACGCGCAGTGCGTGCCCTGGCCCCGCCCCCGGCGCCGCGGAGCCCGCACACCGCCCGCCCGCCCGCTCGCCCGCTCGCGGCCCTGCTGGGCTGTCGGTCTTTCCCCGGCTCCGAAGCTCCTCTGGCCTTCAGCGCCTCGCTGCTGGCCCTGCGGCGCCGGCTCGACAGTCCAAGGCTCGCTCTTACCTGCTCCGCGGCTCAGCGCCTCCTCTGCCCTCTCTGCGGGGGATGGACCAGCCTGACAGTCACGTAAAATCGCTTCTGAGTAAAGTCCACGCTCCTTATGAGCACGTCTTCCTTCCCGCCTTTATGGTCTTACCAGACGCAGCCGGAGAGGGTCTCAGTCGGTTCCTCTTGGTTCCCACCTTCTCCAGCAACCTCCGACGATGACCCTTTATAAATGAAGACACCAGCCGGGCGTGGGTGGGCTACGCCTTTAATCCCAGCACTCTGAGAGTTCAAGGCCATCCTGTCCTACATAGCAAGTTAGAGGGAGATCCTAAAGACCAAAAACAACCCAACAAATTCCAATAGCGTCCCAATTCTGTGCTCAGAATAATCTTTAAATAGTTGAAAAATGGGACTACCTCTAATTAACACTACCCCTTGACAGATTTTTAAAGTCTAAGGTGGCCGAAGTACTGAAGTACTTTTTTTTTTATCTCAAAGGCTGTTCCGTCTGGCTGGGATTTTCAGGGACTGAAACGTGCTTCTGCCTATCCCTGACCTTTTACCTCTGATCAGGCTAATCATTATTCCAGAATGTTCTTCCTGGATTGTTTCTTTTCTCTTGGGAAGATTTTTCTGGCTCTTCAGTCTGGGTTAGTCACCTTTCTTGTAAAGTCAGACCTTGAGCTTTTTGGTAAGGTTGATCAAGCTGAATCATCAGAATCATCAGTCCTTCCCTGTGCAAGGCTGGCATGTATGTTTGCTATAGAAGGCCCTCTTCTGCCGGGCGTGGGTGTGGTGATGCACGCCTTTAATCCCAGTACTCGGGAGGCAGAGGCAGGTGGATCCCTGTGAGTTCAAGGGCCAGCCTGGTCTACAGAGTGAGCTCCAGGCCAGCTGGGACTGATGGGAGATCCTGTCTCAAAAATACAAAAAAAAAAAAAAAGGCTCTCTTCTAGGTAGATAAACAACACATAGAAAGAAAGGAAGCAAGAAAAACCGGAGTTCTCCATAGCCATCATTTCACCAAGAAGAGGTGGACTTTGATCCCTGTCTTTTATATACCATTTACTGATAATATTACTTTTTTAATTCCTCCTCCTACTCCTTTATAATTAAAAGGGCCAAAGCACTTTTAAAATAAATTTTTTTAAAATTTATTTCTGTATGTGTATGAATTGTACTGTCTGCATTCAGTGTGTGCACGCGTGTCGTGCAATCCCGGAGTTTCAGAAGAGGGTGTTATATTCCCCTGGAACTGTAGTTCTCTTGGAGTTGGAGTTAAGGACGGTTCTCGGCCGCCATGTGGGTGCTGGGATCGATACCGGGTCCTCTGCAAGATCGGTCGGTGCTCCTAACTCTAGGGGCCATCTCTCCAGCTTCCACAACGTTTTTTTTTTTTTTTAAAAAAGAATTTTAATGGGCTTGCTTACAAAATAATGGCAAAGAAACACACACTCACTTAAGCCAGGCACACAGCCGGGTCCCTGGTTTGACAAGGCCTCCTGGAGCTCCTGAGCGAACCCTGTGCCCCCGGCTCTTCATTGCTGGTCAAAACGAAGCAAGATTGCCCCAAAGCACTTTTTTCCCCCCTTGAACTCACAGAGATCCCCCTGCCTCTGCCTCCCGAGTGTGTGTGCCACCATGCCGTTTTACTTCAGGATCGTATCACTACCTCAAAACACAATTCTATGTTGAAACCAGTTGTGCTGAATGCCTGTAATTCCAGTACTCAGAAGGCAAGCAGATGTCAAGGGCAAGGTAGCTTGTTGTACTTAACAAGAAAACCCTGTCTCTAAAACAAAGATCTATAGTCTAACCTTTATTTTGGAGACAGAGCTCAAGAAATCGTGGCCAGCCTAAGGAACATAGAAAATTTCATTTAATGGGGTCTGGAGAGCTGGCTCAGCAGTTAAGAGTACTGGCTGCTCTTGCAGAGGACCGGGGTTTGATTCCCAGCACTCACAAGGCAGCTAACAACCATACTCCAGTTCCAGGGGATCCAGTGCCCTCTTTTGGCCGCCGTGGGGGGGTGTTGCATGAGATGCTGCCCTACACACAATGCAGGCAATACCTCATACACAAGAAACAAAAATAAAATATTTAAGACCGGGCGTGGGGGCACGCGCCTTTAATTCTAGCATTGGGAGGCAGATGAGGCGTATCTCTGTCAGAGTCAGGCCACCCTGGTCTACATGTTAGTTCCAGGACAGCTGGGTGCTACGTGAGACTTGTCTCCAAAAGACGCCAAAAAAAAAATATATGTATATTAATAATAAATAAATTAAAGTAAATAAATAAATAAATAATAGATAATAGATAAAATATTTAAAAATGTTTTAAACAAAGAGGGCTACAAAGGTAGACAAGCCAATGACAGTTACTGTTCAGTCAAGGGTGCTGTGCCACCACAGCGATGATCTTGAGAACAAGGGCAAAGAAGTGGACTCTGCTTCACAGAGGGCAACAAAACTATCAAAAACTTCAAAGGGCCTCTATCAGCTATGGAAAACTTGTTTCTGTGGCAGTACGGGGACGAACCCAAGGCTTTAGTGCTGCTAGACACCCATGTTAACACGAAACATACATCCCCAGAAACGTTTATTTTTGGCTGGCCTTGGAACTTGCCATGTAGACTAGGCTAGCTTTGAATTCATAGAGATCTGCCTTCCTCTGCCTCACAAGTACTGGGATAAGGTGTTTGGCACCATTTTTTTTTTTTTTTTTATTTAAGACAAAAGAATCAATCTGGGATATTCCTGTAATGCTGAGTATGGGGATGGGCGAAGCAAGAGCAGACAGGAGGTCTTCATTCTGTCTGTCGTAGGGAGCTGCAGGCCAGGCCTGGGCCGCATGAGCCTGTCTCAAAATACACCCCCAAACAAAAGACTCATTATGTGGCCTAGGGTGGTCTAGAATTCCAGACTATCCTGCCCTGTAGTGCCCTAGCTGCCTGGTTTACAGATATAGGCCCCTACCCCAGGTGCACGCCCTTACCCCAGGTGCATGCCCTTACTCCAGGTGCATGCCCCCCTCCAGGTGCACACCCCTACCCCAGTATCACTTGTCTTTATTTTTGCATTGCTTTGAAGGGAAGTAGCATTCACCACTGGTTTTCCATATCATCTACATCATATGCGGCAAAGCAGCAGAAGCAAGAGATCTGCCTCAACAAGGGGAACCAAGAAATGACTCCTGAAATTTGCCTCTGACTCACACGTGTGCAACAATGGCATGCTCAAGCCAACATGCATGCGTGCACATACACAACTTAAAAAGATTTAAAAAAAAAAGGGGCTTGTAGAGAGGCCTAGCCGGTTTTGAATGGACCGTACCGCCCTTGCAGAGTACCTGGTTCGATTCCCAGCGAACCCCATGGCGGCCGAGAACCGTCTGAAACTCCAATTCCCATGGAGAACACAGCTCCAGGGGAATCCGACACTCTCTTCTGACCTCCGCGGCGTGCGACACGGGTGCACAGACCGTGCATCAGGCAGTACATTCATACCATACAGAAATAAATAAAATTAAAAAAAAAAAATTTTCAAAAAAAAAAGGAGTTAAAAAAAAAAAGGCGTGACTGGCAGAAGAGAACGGGAAAGAACATGATATAATCAAAAGGTAAAAGGAGAGGGTGAAGCCGGGGTGTGGTGGCGCACGCCTTTCCATCTAGCACTTGGAAGGCAGAGGCAGGTGGATCTTTGAGTTCAAGGCCCAGCCTGGTCTACAGAGTGAGTTCCAGGACAAGCTGGGTAACAGGGTGAGAACCTTGTCTAAACAGACCAACAAAAAAAAAAAAAAAGGGAGCTGTGACCTGGTATATGTAGTCATTCATGGCCATAATCCCAACACACGGGAGACAGGAGAACTGCTGTAAATTTCACATATTAAGTTCAAGTCAGCCAGGAATACATACTGGGAGAGGGGAGGAAAAAGGGGTGGAAATATTTATTTTAGAAAAGGGTAGAAGCTGAAGCCATGCGTGGGCCAGGCGTGGTGGCGCACGCCTTTAATCCTAGCACTTGGGAGGCAGAGGCAGGCGGATCTTTGTGAGTTCAAGGCCAGTCTGGTCTACAGAGTGAGTTCCAGGACAGCTGGGGCTAGAGAGAGACCCTGCCTCAAAAATACCAAAAAAAGGAAAAAAAACTAGAAAAGGATAGATGGGGCCAGGCTAAGCCCAGCAATTGGGAGGCAGAGGCAGGTGGATTTCTGTGAGTTCAAGGACAGTTTGGTCTACAAAGTGAGTTCAAGGACAGCTGGGGCTGCAGCTTGTCTCAAAAAGATGGAAGGAAGGAAGGGAGGAAGGGAGGAAGGGAGGAAGAGAGGAAGAGAGGAAGAGAGGTAGAGAGGTAGATGGTTATTGATAATCTTTTCCTTTGAGTCAGCCTTTACTGCCCCCTTCAGTGCAGAGTTAAACTCTAGGCCTTGTACATACCAGGCCGGTACTTTACCACTGAGCTACACCTCTAGCCACAGACCTGTTTCGTAAGAGGTGAATAAACTACTAACTACCACTTTGAAATAGTTTAAAAATGTGCTCTTTTCTATCCTTCATGGGTGTCAGGTGACATGGGTACACTTACATACCTGCAGGCAAACATTCCTACACATTACAAAAAAAAAAGATACAGAACCAGATGTGCTGGCTTGGGCCTGTAATCCCGACACTCAGGAGGATGGGGCAGAAGGATCATTTCAAGGTCTAGGGCAGCCTGGCGTATAGTTCAAGACCTTGTCTCAAAAAGCCTAAAAGGAAAAAAAGATACATATTTTTTTTTTTTTATCTTTTGGAGACAGGGTCTCCCTGTAGCCCCAACTGTCTTGGAACTCATTCTGTATACCAGGCTGGCCTTAACTCACAAAGATCCCACTGCCTCTGCCTCCCAAATGCTAGGATTAAAGATGTGCACCACCACACCTGGGGCTACAAATGGTTTTAAATAGTAATAATGAGTAAAGCTGTAATACTATGACATCATGTACCACATGACATTTCGGTCCATGATAGAGTACATTTAGCATGAGTCCTGTAAGAGAGTTGAGAAATTCCTGTCACTCAGTGACTTCATATCCATTGTAATGTCATAGCATAACACATAAAGCAAGTACTTGTGAAATACTAGTGAAAGAAACCTGCTGTTCTGCCAGTCATGAGGTGTGGCAGAGCCTAGCCAGGATATGCACTGTGTAGTACTTGATAATAAACAGCTGCATTATGGGTTTTCACATTTAATATATTTCTCTTTCCTTATTTTAGAGTATACTCCTGCTTACAAAAAAGTTTAGGCCAGATGTGATACCATTCACCTTTAATTCCAGCATTCAGGAGGCAGAGGCAAAGCTCTGAGTTTGAGTCCAGCCTTGTCTACACATCAAGTTTCAGGCCAGTCAGGACTACTTAGTAAGACTCTGTCAACAAACAAACAAACAAACAAACAAAAACAAAAGGTTTAGCGGGGCACTAGTATCATCCTTAAAATGCTAAATTCCTAGTGTAACAGCCCCAAGGGCAGGATGGACAGTAGATCAACTCCCTAAATTTCTGCCTTCTATCCTAACCAGAACCTTCACTAATCTAAAATCAAAGACCCTTCCCCTCTCAATTTTAAGACTACCCTTTAAAGTCTATAAATGCAAGGAATTTCCTTTGTTCTGTGGACTGCTGTAGGATCTCCTATCCCAGCTTCCCCTTCGGTGTTTGAGTTATTAAAAGACTTGATCACCTGAAAGCCATCTAAGCCCATCTCTCTACCAAATCTGGAAAGAATTTTTATTATTCGAAACAGGTATGCTGGTAAAATGGCCCAGCTGGTAAGGCATCTGCTATTAAGACTGTCAACCAAAATTCAAGTCCTGGAGTCCACATGGTGGAAGACGAGGTCGACTCCTGGAAGTTGTCTTCTGACCTCTAGACATGACACACGAGCCCACATATACACAGGAAAGAAAGAAGAAAGAAGGAAGGAAAGGAAGAAAGAAAGAAAAGAAGAAAGAAAAGAGAAAGGAAGGAAGGAAGTCTTTAATCACTGTACTAGGGAGGTAGAGGCAGGAGGAGGTCTATACTGAGTTCCAGGCAAGCTAGGGCCACAGGGTCGAGCTGTCACAGCAACAAGCATTGCAGTGTCACTCTCCGTAAGCCTCAGACATCTCAGACACCATGTTTACCATGGTCCTTGATTGTGTAATTGTCTCTTCATTGCCTGTGGCTTTGGTTCATTATGACCCTTAAGCACACAGAATCATTGTTAATGTTGCCAATATGTTAGTGTTACATCATGTGACTGACCTAGAAATGAGATCAAAATTGTTAAGAAGTGGGGCATGAACTAGTGGCATACTCATGGCTGAGGTAAGAGGTTGCCTGGGGTCAGAAAATCACGGCTAGCCTGGGGAACATAGACTTCCATTTAAAAAAAAAAATAATGTTGTCAGGTGTGGTAGCACACACCTTTAATCCTAACACTTGGGAGGCAGAGGCAGGTGGATCTCTGTGAGTTCAGGCCAGCCTGGTCTACAGAGTGAGTTCCAGGTTAGCTGGGACTACAGGGATAGCCTGTCTAAAAAAGACCACAAAACCAAAAAAAAAAAAAAAGACCACTAAGGGAGGCTGGAGAGATGGTTCAGCAGTTAAGAGCACTGGCTGCTCTTGCAGAGGACCCAGGTTTGATTCCCAGCACCCACATGGCAGCTAACAACCATCCAAAACTCCAGTTCCAGGGGATTAGCCTTCTTCTGGTCTCTGTGGGTGCTACGCAAGATGGGTGCACTTACACACATGCAGGCAATACACTCATACACAAAAAATAAAAATAAAATATTTAAAAAAATAAAGACAAGGGCTACAAAGGTAGACAAGCCAATGACAGTTACTGTTCAGTCAAGGGTGCTGGGCCACCACAGCGATGATCTTGAGAACAAGGGCAAAGAAGTGGACTCTGCTTCACAGAGGGCAACAAAACTATCAAAAACTTCAAAGGGCCTGTATCAGCTATGGAAAACTTGTTTTTCTTTGCAGTACTGGGGACTGAACCCAAGGCTTGTGCATGCTAGAAACCCATGTGTGCTGGATAGCTTTGGTGTCAACTTGACACACCTGGGTTGAGGGAGCCTCAGTTGGGGAATTGGCTCCATTGGATTGGCCTGTGGAGCAGTGACAGTATAAGAAGGCAGGCTGGGCATGAGCCAGAGAGCAAGCCAGTAGCGAGCAAGCCAGTGGACAGCATTCCTCCATGGCCTGTGCTTCAGCTCCTGCCTCCAGGTTCCTGCCCTGAGTTCCTGCCTTGTGCTCCCTGAGTGATGAACTATGAACCAGGAGATGTAAGCTGAATAAACCCTTTCCTCCCCAANTTTTTTTTTTTTTTAATTTATTTTTATTTATTTTTTGAGACAGGGTCTCCTTATAGCTCCAGCTGGCCTGGAACTCACTCTGAACTCAGAGAGATCCACCTGCCTTTGCCTCCTGAGTGCTAGGATTAAAGGTGGTTCTTAGCTGCCATGTGGGTGCCGGGAATGGAGGTCCTCTGTAAGAGCAGTCAGTGCTCTTAACTGCTGAGCCATCTCTCCAGCCCTGGCCTTGAACTTGTTGTGTAGCCAGGGTAAGCCTTGACCTTAGGTCAGCCTGTCCTGTGGTTTGGATGATATTCATGAACAATCCAATCCAGCTAGGAAATATTCCTGAGGACCTGGATTTCTCCATGTCAGGAGGCTGAGGTGAGAGGATCGCTTGAACTCAGGAGTTAGCCAGCCTAGGAAGCACAAAGGGGACACAAATGCTAGGTGTGGCACTTGGGAGGTGTCACCCTCAGCTACATAGTAAGCTTAAGGTTCCTATGGGCTACTCAGAGTTCCTGCCTATAATCCTGGTACCAGGAGGCCGAGGGGAGAGAATTGATAAAAATTCAAACCTAGTCTAGGCTGTATAGGGAGTTCCAGGCAAACCTGGGATACATGGCGAGTTTCTAGTCCCTCCAAAAGCCATACAGCAACAAAAACAACAAAACAAAACAAAAACCACGACCTCAGTCTTAAAGGACTGATGTAAAGCTAGCTTGAATGTTTGGGGGAGCTTTAGCTGAGGTGATATGGGTGGAAATCACTTGCCAGATCAAATCTTCAATATGGAGAAACAAACATTCCTATTCCAGAAACAGACAGTAAAAGGACATCCACCCACTAGGAGACCAAGTCAGGGCTTCAAGGCCTTCAAGGACAGGACATTGAAAGGTCTTTGTGATCTGGCTCAGAGAAAAGCTCAGTCCTCAAGAAGCACTAGTGTACTACAAACAACAGTAAGACCCAGTTCTTCCACAATGCCCTCTTGAACTTCTGCAGCAACAGAAGTAGTTAGTAACATGCCTTTTAGGCCTTCCCTGCCACCCTAGTTACTCAGCAGGGTGAGGCAGGAGGCCCACAAGTTCAGGGTCTGTCTGGGCTATAAGAATGAATTCAGGGGCTGGAGAGATAGCCTAGCAGTTAAGAGCACCGACTGCTCTTGCAGAGCACCTGGGTTCGATCCCCAGCACCCACATGGCGGCTGAGAACCTTCTGTAACTCCAATTCCAGGAGAACTCCAGTTCCAGGGGAATCTGAGACCCTCTTCTGACCTCCGCGGCATTGTCTGACACGGGTTCACAGACCTGCATGCAGACAGTACACTCATACACATACAAAAATAAATGAAATAAATAAAAAAGAATGAATTCGGGCTGGGCGTGATGGTGCATGCCTTTAATCCTAGCACTCAGGAGGCAGAGGCAGGTGGATCTTTGTGAGTTCAAGGCCAGCCTGGTCTACAGAGTGAGTTCCAGGACAGCTGGGGCTACAGGGAGACCCTGTTTGAAAAGACCAAAAATAAAGAATGAAAGAATGAATTCGGGGGCTGGACCTAAAAGTAAGCAAAACCCACTTTTAGGTCCCCTCCGACAGAGCTTCCTGGAATCAGGGAGCCACTTCTCTACCTCAATAAACTCTGCTTGCCTGCCCTCTTAAAAAAAAAAATTTAAGCCAGGTGTGGTGTCATACACTTATATTATAATTCATGCACTTGAGAGGTGGAGACAGGAAGTACAAGAGTTCAAGTTTATCCCCAGCTACACAGCCTGGGCTATATGAGACTTCTCAAAAACAAAACCACAAACAGAAAAGCAAATTGGGAGCTGGAGATAGAGCTCAGTGCTGGATTATCCTGTGTGAGACCCTGTGTTCAAACACACGCACACACACACACACACACACACACACACACCCCACAATACTTTGGCTTTTTATTGAGAATAATACATTCTCCTCCTATTGATAATCTTCATTCTAGTTTCAAACTGCTATTTCTCCACCAAACTCATTTCTTTGATCTAACCATTAGATCAAGGAGTTATAGCAGCCTTTAAGGCCTGTGACCCGAGGAGGACCTAGGCTATTGCTGTAGCCAATGAAGATGGCGAGAAGACACTGATGCAATTCTGGCAGTATTACAACATCAATGACTGTATCAGGAACCTTGTTTGTGGTTGGGGTGATGTCATCATGGTATGAATGCATACTGTCTGGAATAAGACAGTCAAGAAGTTCATTCATGACTACAAAGGACTTGCCAGGGGTAAAGCAGTTGTAAATATCACGAAGACTGCGTTGGAGATGACAATCAATGTCGTGACCCGCTTCGTCCAGCAAAAGAAGACACAACATGAGAATGATCTTCCTCGAGCAGTTTATTTGGGCACCCTTACATCCACGCTCTCTCCCTCTCCTACCGGTTCACCACTTATAAGGCATGTCATAACCAATCAATTTCCACCACGTGGGTCTCAAGGATAGGATATCTCTATGCGGAACAGAGGGCTTCAGCAAGGCCAAATCAAATAAGGACATGTTTACTGCATGGAG
>VZQC01007300.1:194969-235490 GCA_009823505.1 Rhizomys pruinosus
AACAACAACAACAACAACAACAACAACAGAAAGGACTGCATCAAAGAACTGACTGAAACAGTGAACTTCTGCTCAAAACAGTCAACTTCCTCATGGAGAATATTGAGAAAGACTGAGAAAGAGATGAAAAGCATGTTTGGCAGAATGCATGAGCTCTGGCGGGGTGGGGGAATGGGCGGGAACATGGGTCTAGATTTGTTAAAAAAATAAAAATAAATTTATGTGAAAAAAAAAAGTAAAATAAAAAAAACTGGAACAGGAACACAGCTGAAGACTGGAAATAGAAAATTCAACTGTGGAAGAAACAAAGAGCCCAAGAAAATTCAGAAGAGTTTAGAGGAAGCTTTGAAGACTTCAACAAGCTTGTCAAAAAGATTGAAAACAGGCTGGGGATGTAGCTTGGTGGTAGAATGCTTGCCTAGCATGCTCAAGGTCATGGGTTCTATTTCCAGCACAGCGATGGCAACAAAAGCAAGCATGGACCCCGAGACTGAGGGACTCTCCTTGCCAGAGAGAAATGGGCCTCTAGTTGCAGCATTCAGGTTGGAGGCAGGAGGATTTTGAGTTCCAGTCTGGCCTGATCCACAGAGCCAAGATTCTATCCCCCAAATAAAAATGGGGCCTGGGTTATAGCTCAGTTGATGGAGTGCTTGCCTAGCATCCAGGAGGCCCTGAGGTAGATACCCAGCACTGGACAAACTGGGCATGGTGGTCTCACTGTAATTCCAACTCTCAGGAGGTGGATGCATGAGTATCGGAAGGTTCAAAGTCTTCCACAGCTACACTGGGAGTTCGAGCCCAGCTGGTGCTATAAGACACTCTGTCTCACCCCCACAAATAAATAAACAAACAAGCTAACTGAATAACTCTCAGGAGTTTTCCTCACTTTCCCTTAATAAAGCTATGTTTATGCTGAAAAAAGAGAGAGAGAGGAATGCAGAGTAGCACTCTGTAGCTCAGATTAGCCTGGAACTCACAAGGACTCCAAGAGCTAGCATCACAGCTATGTGCTACCATGGAGGCCTGCTTCTCTTTGCTTTAAAGCACTTGACATTTTACTTCATGTGAATTGTTCATTGCATGTCTCCCTTATAGAACAGAAGACCAGCCGGGCGTGGTGGCGCACGCCTTTAATCCTAGCACTTGGGAGGCAGAGGCAGGTGGATCTCTGTGAGTTCAAGGCCAGCCTGGTCTACAGAGTGAGTTCCAGGACAGCTGGGGCTACAGGGAGACCTTGTCTCTAAAAGACCAAAAAAAAAAGAACAGAAGACCAAAGGGCAGGGCTTGGACTTTATTCATTACTGCATCTTCAGCATCTAAAATAGTTTCTAGTATTGTAAGAACTGTAGATGTTTATTTATTTTTATGTTTTTTGAGAAAGGGTATCCCCATAGCCCCAGCTGGCCTGGAACTCACTCTATAGACCAGGCTGGCCTTGAACTCACAGAGATTCTCCTGCCTCTGCCTCCTGAGTGCTAGGATTAAAGGCGTGTACCACCACACCTAGCTTCAAGACAGTTCTTAGCTGCCATGTGGGTGCTGGGAATCGAACCCAGGTCCTCTGCAAGAGCAATTGGTGCTCCTAACTAGCTGAGCCATCTCTCCAGCCCTGGATGCTGTTTTAATATGAGCAGTAATGAAATGAGACTATTCGGGGATATATTTATTGAAAAAAATAAGAAACTAAAATAGCTGGGTGTGGTGGTGCACACCTTTAATCTTGAGAAGCAGAGACAGGCAGATCTCTGTGAGCTCAAGGCCTGCCTGGTCTACATAGCTCTAGGCCAGCTGGGACTAAAGGGAAATCTTGTCTCAAAAAAGAAAAAAGAAAAAACAAAAAACAAAAAAACTAAAATAACATGCATTCTCTTTCTTATGAAAATGTTAAGAAAAGGACACACACACACACACACATTTATGGAGAGAATTTAGAAACCTGCAGATAGAAGTGACTAAGAAAATGGAGAGAAATGCAAATGCTTTATTTGATAAGGGGTGGAATTTCTAGCAATGTGTTCTCTCTCCCTCTCTCCCAGCATTATTGTTTCAAAATAGTTTGTATAGCCAGTCGTGGTGGCGCATGCCTTTAATCCTAGCACTTGGGAGGCAGAGGCAGGCGGATCTTTGTGAGTTCAAGGGCGGCCTGGTCTACAGAGTGAGTTCCAGGACAGCTGGGGCTACAGGGAGACCCTGTCTCAAAAAGACCAAAAAAAAAAAAAATGTACTTTAACTCCCACTCCTGACACCAAAAAGATAATAAAAATAAAAATAAATGTCCAAGAGCCCCATGAGAATGAGATATGGGTTGACATTAAACACTTCTCTATCTCTCCCTCCCCCTCTCCCTCCTTCAAATTTGAAGTCCTCCTGCCTTAGCCTCATGAAGTTCGGGGTCACAAGCACAGTCCCCCATGCCCAGTGCTTCCATTTCCTGTGGAAACAAACATGCTTCCAAACATTCTTCCTGTGGAAACAAACATGCTTCCATTCCCTCCTCTGTGCCTTGGTGGCATTAGATAGAACACAGTTTGTTCTAACATTTCTAAAATTACAGATAGAAAGTTTGTTAACTCTACTGTCAAAATCTTGCCAACATCAAAATCAAAGTCCTTTTTAAATGTATGCTCCTACAGCTCTGCTTAATCCCTCCTATTTTTAATTTTTATTTACGTGGATGTGTGTAAGTACATGTGTATGTGTGTGCCTGTGCCCTCACACTCCATAAGAGGGTGCCAGATCCCTTAGAGACTGAGTTATAAGCAGTTGTTACCCACTATGGTGGTGCTTGGAACAAAACCCAGGTCCTCTGCAAGAACACCAAGCACTTTTAACTTCTGAGCCATCTCTCCAGCCCCCAATATCTCCTTCTTTTGACCTCTCTGGAAACTTTGGAGACCATCTGAATTATGTTCATTAATGACACTGGTATCTATCTAAGTCCCTGTATTTGAAGAGAAGCGCCCTAGGGCCAAAGACAGCACCTTGCTTAGGCCACACTTGAACATCTGAGTTCCATGCCCTGCTCCACCAATGCTTACTGTTTACTGATGAGATAAACGCTCCCAGTTAGAACCCACAGCCCTTAGCAAACTGAAAATAGATGGAGAACGTGGAATGTCAATGGGAGGCATTGCTCCGGCAGCTGCCGCAACACTGTTAATTACACAATACTTTTATTGAGCAATTCGGCCGTGATTCTTGCCGCTCTTCCTCCTTAATAAGATCCATTGTGCACCATAAAATAGTAACGGGACGCAGTTTGTATTCTGCACACATCATGCTCCTNTGGAACTGGAGTTCTCTTGGAATTGGAGTTACAGACGGTTCTCGGCCGCCATGTGGGTGCTGGGGATCGAACCCGGGTCCTCTGTAAGAGCGGTTGGCGCTCTCAACCACTAGGCCATCTCTCCAGCCCCAACTTTTTAATTTTTTATGTGTATGAGTGTACTGTCTGCATGTAGGTTGGTGCACCCATGTTGTGCAATGCCTCAGAGGTCAGAAGAGGGCGTCGGATTCCCCTGGAACTGGAGTTAAAGACGGTTCTCTGTCACCACGTGGGTGCTGGGAATCGAACCCGGGTCCTCTGCAAGAGCAGTCAGTGCTCTTAACTGCTGAGCCATCTCTCCAGCCCTCAGACTTGACTTTTTTTTAAATTTTTTAAATTTTATTTTTTTTATGTGTATGAATGTATTGTCTGTCTGCATGTAGGTTTGTGCACCCATGTCGTGCAATGCCGAGAGCAGTTGGTGCTCTCAACCGCTAGGCCATCTCTCCAGGCCCCCAGACTTGACTCTTTAAGCCCCTGAAATCTCCCAGAAGGCAGAATCTGCCCAGATGGGGCATCCTGTTCTAATTTTCACAGAGGTGATGCAGAATATGGCAGGGGTTCTCCTGTGGGGAAGAGTGGGCCACGTGTTAACGTGTTGAGTCTGATGCAAGTGAAGCAGCCCCTTAGCTGCCCATACCAGTCTTTATGCCAGTGACACTAGGTCAGGCTCAACATGTGTTCATAGAACCCTGTGATAAGACTTGATTATATTTGGCATTGAGCCATGTGTTCATAGAACCCTACGAAAAGACGTGATTATATTTGTCATTGAGAGATGGCTCAGCGGTTAATAATACCTATTGCTCTTTCAGGGGAACTGAGTTAGATTTCCAGTACCACACGAGGCAGCTTACAACTGCTTATAACTGAAAAAAAGAAAAATAAAACTGCTTATAACTCCAGATCTGATCTGATCTCTTGGTCTCCATGGGCATCTGCATACATGGGATATATTCACACAGAACACACACACACACACACACACACAGAGACACACACACAGACACATACAGACACACACAGACACATACACACAGACAGACACACAGACACACACAGACACATACACAGACACACAGACACATACACAGACACATATACACACAGACACATACACACACACACATAAACAGACACACACACAGACACACACACATAGACACACACACAGACACATACAGACACACAGACACAGACACACATATACACACAGACACACAGACACACACACAGCCATGCACGCACAGACACATACACACACAGACACATACACAGACACATACACACACACAGACACACAAACACACACATAGACACACAGACACAAACACACAGACACACAAACACACACAGACAGACACACAGACACAGACACAGACACAGACAGACAAACACAAACACAGACAAACACACACACACAGACACATACACAGACACACAGACACATACACAGACACATATACACACAGACACACACACATAAACAGACACACACACAGACACACACACATAGACACACACAGACACATACAGACACACACAGACACAGACACACATATACACACAGACACACAGACACACACACAGCCATGCACGCACAGACACATACACACACAGACACATACACAGACACATACACACACACAGACACACAAACACACACATAGACACACAGACACACACAGACACAAACACACAAACAGACACACAAACACACACAGACAGACACACAGACACAGACACAGACACACACAAACACAAACACAGACAAACACACACACAGACACGCACACAGACACATAGACACACAGACACACAAACACACACAATAGAAACACAGACACAAACACAGACACTCAAACACACACACACAGACACACACACACACAAAAACATGAATAAAGAAATAAAAAAATCTTTTTTGGCTGGGGGGGTCTTTTCGAGGCAGGGTCTCCCTGTAGTCCCAGCTGTCCTGGAGCTCACTATGTAGACCAGGCTGGCCTTGAACTCACACAAATCCACCTGCCTCTGCCTCCTGAGTGCTGAGATTAATGGTGTATGCCACCATGCCTGGCCAGAAATAAGAAATCTTAAAGCAGCAGAATTTACATAAATAAGAAATCTTAGAGCAGCAGAATTTACATAAAGTTATCATGGGGGGGCACTGGAGAGAGGGCTCACTGGTTAAGAGTGCCAACTGCTCTTACAGAGGACCCAGGTTCAATTCCCAGCACCCACATCTCTTTAAACTGGGCATGGTGGTGCACACCTTTAATCCCAGCAATTGGGAGGCAGAGGCAGGCTGATCTCTGTGAGTTCAAAGCCAGCCTGGTCTACATAGGGAGTTCTAGGCTAGCTGTGGCTACAGGGAAACCTGTCTCAAAAAAGACACATACACAAAAAATATATCATACACGATCCATTTTCTAGACTTGCTCACATTATTGAAAGATAAAAGTTTTTGTGTATGTAGGGCTTTAACTCCAGTTCCAGGGGAATTGGATGCCCTCTTCTGACCTTCTCAGCATTGTGTGACACAGGTACACCTACCTACATGCACACAGTACACTCATACACATAAAATAATTAAAATAATTTAAAAAGTATTTGTGGGGGCTGGAGAGATGGCTTAGTGGTTAAGAGCTCCAACTGCTCTTCCAGAGGACCCAGGATGATTCCCAGCACCCACATGGTGGCTAAGAACTGTCTTTAACTCCAGTTCCAGGGGAATCCGATGTCCTCTTCTGACTTCCGAGGCATTGCACGACACGGGTTCACAAACCTACATGCAGACAGTACATTCATACACATAAAAAATAAAATTTAAAAAGAAAAAGAAAAAAGTGTTTGTGTATGTAAATATAGAACACTAAATGACCTTATCTGCCTCTAATCATATAGTCATGATTTAATAAAGAAATGGGGCAGGGTGTGGTGGCGCACACCTTTAATCCCAGCACTTGGGAGGCAGAGGCAGGTGGATCTTTGTGAGTTCAAGGCCAGCCTGGTCTACAGAGTGAGTTCCAGGACAGCTGGGGCTACAGGGAGACCCTCTCTCGAAAAGACCAAAAAAAAAAAAAGAAATGGGATTTGAGGCCAGAAAGATGGCTTAGCGAGTAAGTTACTGTCACCAAGCAAGATGTCTTAGTGAGTAAGGTACTGTAACCAAGCAAGATGGCTTAGTGAGTACAGGTACTGTCACCAAGCAAGATGGCTTAGTGAGTAAGGTACTGTCACCAAGCAAGATGGCTTAGTGAGTACAGGTACTGTAACCAAGCAAGATGGCTTAGTGAGTACAGGTACTGTCACCAAGCCCAACAACTTGTGGCCCATCCCCAGGGCCTGCATGGTGCAGAGAGGGAGCCAACTCACACAAGGTTTTCTCTGATCCCCATAAATGCACTGTGGCACCTGCACACAGGCATCAGTATACACATACACATGTACACACATATACACACACACACACACACACGGACAAGGACTGAGCCCAGTCCGTGTGTGTGTATGTGTGTGTGTGTGTGTGTGTGTGTGTGTGTATACACACATTCAGGTCAGTGACTGAGCTGTCACAGATTCTTTAGTTCAGCCCTACTGCCAACTGAAAACCGTTTGATGCCAAGTTTGTTATCTATGCTTTTCCCTAAACATTGAATCACAAAATAAAGAGAAGAGTGTTTTGTTTTTGAGACAGGGTCTTCCTACAGGAGACCCTGGTATCCTGAAACTCACTATGTAGACCAGGCTGGCCTTAAAGAGTCCACCTGCCTCTGCCTCCCAAATGCTGGGATTAAAGACGTGTGCCACCATGCCTGCAGAATAGTGTTTTTAATAACTGTTGTTGTTTATTGGCTGTTGTTGTACTGTTTTGTTATGTTTTCGAGACTGGATACTTTACTCTGTCATGCTGCCCACCGCATCGACCCCTCAAACTTGTTGGCGTCTCGAATTCTCCCGCCCCTCAGCTCCCAGGCAAAGGATTACAGGGCATGGGGCTGGCACACCCAGCTTTGTCTTAAGTTACACTAAGACTTGCAGAAAACGTTTTCACAGTTGAATCCAGGGCAGTGGTGCACACACCTTTAACCCCAGCATTGGGAGAGCCGGCAGCAGCTCGTGCGAATCTCTGTGGAGTTCACGAACCAGCCACCGTCCTACTGTGTAGTTCCAGGCCAGCTAGGACTTACAGGGACGTACCTCTGTCTCAAAACAGACCACAAAAAAAAGCATTCACAGATTCACAGTTGCCATTACACTGAGTCGTCATGAGATCCCATCTTCCTGGCAACACCACAGGTTTGATATTTACCATTTCATCCTTTGAGATCCTTGTGCTAACCAGAAATAATACCTATTAATACCTAGGCCTTTTTCTCATGATTTTTCATAGATGGCTAGACGCAAAGCGACAGAACCAACCGAACATCTTTGCACAAAAAATTCTGCTCTGCGAGCTCCCCAGCCAGATTCCTACGCGCTTGATTTAGGGTCCTCTGTCTGCACCACAAGCAACAGTTGTGTCAAACTCCTCCAACTTCACATACGGACTCTCTTCGGCAGGGAATCTTCCAACCACGCCCAGGTCTCCTCAGCTTGCACCCCTGATCTCCTCAAGATCCTTCGAGCTCCGCCCATAATCCAAGCACTCAGGTGCTAATGGGGTGGGGGAGGAGGGATGGGGGAGGAGATGGGGAGGAGGGATGGGGAGGAGGGAGGGGGAGAAGGATGGGAGGAGGATGGGGAGGAGGGATGGAGAGAAGGGAGGAGGAGAGGGATGGGAGAGGGATGGGGAGAGGGATGGGGAGGAGGGATGGGGGAGAAGGGATGGGGAGGAGGATTGGGAAAGGAGGGATGGGGAGGAGAGATGGGGGGTGGGAATGGGGGGAAGGGATGGGGAGAGGGATGGGGAGGAGGATGGGGAGGGGAATGGGGAGGAGGATGGGGGGAGGGATTTGGGGGGAGGATGGGGAGGGCAGGGGAGGGGGGGGGGAATGGAGGGCAGGGGAGGAATGGGCAGGGAGGCGGCCATCCCCCTTCTCAAGACCAGCCTAGGCTATGTAGTGAATTCCAGGGCAGACTGAGTGACAGAGTTCCTGTCTCAACTAACATAAAAACACCCTTCAGGCCTGTGTGCATTTCCCACAGCAAGAGCAAATGTCATATTTTGTTGGGAGCTGCGAAGTGCCGTGCCTCAAAGATGGCGCCGGTTTCCGCCTCCCACCCCCACAGGGGTGAGCGCTCCATGCAGTAAACATGTCCTTGTTTGGTTTGGCCTTGCTGAAGCCTTCTGTTCCGCATAGAGATATCTATCCTTGAGACCCACGTGGTTGAAGTTGATTGGTTGTGACATGCCGTATAGGTGGTGAACCGGAAGGGAAAGAGAGAGAGCGGATGTAAGGATACCCGAATAAAACTGCTCGAGGAAGATCGCTCTCGTGTCGCTTCTTCTTTCGCTGGACCAAGGGGGTCGCGATGAGTGGTGGCCCGGACGGGGAACCTCGCTTCTGATCAGAACCTCGGGCAGTTGGGGCGGCGCCGGTAAGTCCCCGGTTAAGGAGGGACGATAAAGGTCGCAGTGAGCGACAAGTCAAAGACCGCGGTAAAGCGGCAAGGATATATTCGCTGTTTGGCGAATCAAAAGTGAAAGATCGTGGATTTGCGAGCCAAGATCAGTAGATGGAAGTATATCTACTTCTTGCTGGGGGTCTGTTTGTTAGTTTTCTTTTCTGGGTAATCGTTTTCTCAGTATTCTGCAGGGCGTCTCCACAAAGGAGTTAACTATGGGAGAACTCACCGACCCACCCAATTTTTTATGCCCTCAAAGACATTGCTTAAGGCAAAGGGGCTAAAACTTTAAAAGGAAAAACATTGATTAATTTTTTGAGAGAATGTGATCTTATTGCCCCCTGGTTCTTAGGTGTCAGGGAGTTTGACAGTAACAAGCTGGGATAAATTGTGGAGAGATTTGATTTGTGTGTGGGAGCAAGGCACACTTAAAGCTGGTATCCCCCGATATGGAGCAGCTGGTGCGTGCCTGTTGGGGATACAAAAGTGCTTGTCCAGCGATTGGAAAAGAGGGCAGGCATGCCTTGTGGAACAGTGTCACACATTTGCCTCCGGAAGCTTGGGCACCCGGAAAAGAAAAAAAAAAAAAAAAAAAGATATTGGGGCAAGAGATAAACGGCCAAAAAGATAGGCTCTTATGTAACTCTCTTCACCTTTTAAATTTTTTAAAGGTTTGGACAATAATAATAATTCTGCTGACTGATCGACATCAGTGGCCGTGAAGGAAAGGAAAAAGGATGTGTGAAATGGAAGGATACTACTTAGCAGGACAGTGGAATGGACCGGACCCGGTCCTGGTCTGGGCGAGAGGCCTGTTTGTGTTTTTCCACAGAATCGACTGACCCCGTTTGGTGCCAGAAAGACTCACCGAAAGTGTAACAAAACTTCTCAGGATGAAGATTCCCCTTGCTGAGCTGTATGTGCTGATCCTGATCTGTAACACCAACCCGGATGGATCCGCGTGGGGGATACTGTCGGTGTTCCTGAGACACAATGCCAGTTCTCCATGATGCTAAGCTTTTCCCTCACGCTTTTTACTACTAATTCATCTTAGGATGTACCCTATTTGCCCTTAGATGTAGGAACAGCCAGTATTAATGAAAATAGAAGTTTTGCCATTAAGTGGTAGTCCATATTTTCTTAAGGTTTAGAAATATTAGCAAAAATATGCAAAATGCGTTCAGAGTATAATCAGATAGCGGCTGGTGGTTTGATTTGCCAGAGGATCCCTATGGACCCTGTCATTCTGCCAATGCCTCTTGGTTAGTGGATGGTGGCCAGCTAAGCTATGGGAAGAACAAGCACCCCGCCAACCTAAATATGCTCCACATTTGTTTGGGCATTAATTGGGGGAAATTCTGGCCTTGGCCTTTAAATAACTTGTCCTCCAATGTTTCCCAGGCCCTGGACACTCAGTTACATATCAACACCCTCCTGAAAGGTAGGACTGATGATTGTTAATCAACGACATTGATCTTGTCCAGGAAGAGATAGATATATTGTGGCAAAAGCACAATTAGATGTGAATTTAAACATTCAGACCTCTGCGTAACTAGAATTCAGTATAATAACTTTTCCCATTCTGCAAATCTATCTAAACAATTTCAGCTATTCTTCTAGGAAACGGTTGTCTGAGCAGTTGAATGATTGGTTTTTGCAAAAAAAAAAAATAAGAGGGGGAAATAGTGACAGTGAATTCAACAAGCGAGTGGACCTGGACCTTCCATCGGACTGTCATCCTGGATCTCAACGCCACGAATCATCTCAAGGAATGGGTGGGGTTGGGATCCTTGGCATGTCGTAATGTTGTTCGTTATCTTTCTCTTCCTGTGTGTCTTTGTAAAATGGAGTATCTTCGACAGCGGAACATTTGCTTTACTAGCACAGGTTTTTGCTGCCATTGAAGATGGACTTCCCCACAAGCTTGGCTCTCAATATGCAAAATCTTAAGGTCCTGTTGCCCCTGACTGTCTTCACCATCCTACTCAGAGACGGGCAACTTCCTTCTACCTAAGGCATGGAAACCCCAGGGCGATGGGGTATCCTATGACGTGTTTAATGAAGGAATGATCCTAAGACCGGGGGGATTGTTGAATTCAGCCATTTGCAGCCTCGAGACCATGCTCATTAAAACAAAAAGGGGAACTGTTGGGAGCTGCGAAGTGCCGCGCCCTCAAAGATGGCGCCGGTTCCGCCTCCCACCCCCACGGGGTGAGCGCTCCATCAGTAAACATGTCCTTATTTGGTTGGCCTTGCTGAAGCCTCTGTTCTGCATAGAGATATCCTATCATTGAGACCCACGTGTGTGGAAGGTTGATTGGTTGTGACATGCCTTATAGGTGGTGAACCGGGAAGGAAAGAGAAGAGAGCGGATGTAAGGATCCGAATAACTGCTCGAGGAAGACTGCTCTTGTGTCGCGTCTTCTTTCGCTGGACGAGGGGGTTGCGATGAGTGGTGGCCCGGACAGGGAACCTCACTTCTGATTAGAACCTCGGGCAGTTGGGGCGGCGCCGGTAAGTCCCCGGTTAAGGAGGGACGATAAAGGTCACAGTGAGCGACAAGTCAAAGACCGCGGTGAAGAAGCAAGGATAAATTCGCTGTTTGGCGAATCAAAAGTGAAAGCTCGTGAGTTGCGAGCCAAGATCAGTAAATGGAAGTATATCTAATTCTTGCTGGGAGTCTGTTTTTTAGTTTTCTTTTCTGGGTAATCGTTTTCTCAGTATTCTGCAGGGCGTGTCCAAAAGGAGTTAACATGGGGAAGTCACCGACCCACCCAATTTTTATGCCCTCAAAGACTTTCTTAAGGAAAGGGGCTAAAAACTTAAAAAGAAAACATTGATTAATTTTTTTGACAGAATGTGATCTTATTGCCCCCTGGTTCTTGGTGTCAGGGAGTTTGACAGTAACAAGCTGGGANTAAGGCATTATCTTATAACTCCTTTCAAAATCATACCTAAGGAAAAGAACGTAAGGATTTTATGCACTGCCGAGACCCTGGCTGTTAAATCCCAGGAAGGCTCACAGGTAAGGCTCTGCACCAATTTCACAGGGGCCCATTTTTTTAAAATTTATTTTCATATGTGTATGAATGTACTGTCTGCATGTAGGTTTGTGCACCCATGTCGTGCAATGCCACGGAGGTCAGAAGAGGGTATTGGACTCCCCTAGAACTGGAGTTAAAGACAGTTCTCAGTTGCCATGTGGGTGCTGGGGATGGAACCCTGGTCCTCTGCAAGAGCAGTCGGTGCTCTTAATGGCAAGGCCATCTCTCCAGGCCCAACACAGGGGCCCATTTGAAAGAGATTGATTAGGTGTGTGTGTGTTTTTTAATTATTATTTTTTATGTGTATGAATATACTGTCTGCATGTAGGTCTGTGCACCTGTGTCGTGCAATGCCACGGAGGTCAGAAGAGGGAGTTGGATTCCCCTGGAACTGGAGTTGATGGTTCTTAGCTGCCATGTGGGTGCTGGGAAATGAACCTGGGTCCTCTGCAAGAGCAGTCGGAGCTCTTAACTGCTGAGCCACCTCTCCAGCCCCACTGTTTTGTTTTGTTTTGTTTTTTAAATGAATGGAGTGATACACCAGTACTTCCCAAATTTTAAAAAGAATTCATGAGCTCATGGGTCTAGAGAGATGGCTCCGTAGTTAAGAGCACCTTCTGCTCTTGTAGGGGACCTGGGCATCTTTAAGCTGGGTGTGGTGGCGCATGCTTTTAATCCCAGCACTCTGGAGGCAGAGGTAGGCGGATCTCTGTGAGTTCAAGGCCAGCCTGGTCTACAAAGTGAGTTCTAGGCCAGCTGGGGATATAGGGAGACTCTGTCTCAAAAAGATAAAACAACAACAACAAAAAGAATTCATGAGCTCCATCTGAAAGGCCTGGAGACAATACAGAACAAAGAGAGGTTCTGCCCTTGGAAGACTTGGAATGAACTTGCCACCCGACCCAGCCATACCACTCCTGGGCATGTACCCTCAAGACTCACGCCACCACAGAGATACATGCACGGCCATGTTTATTGCAGCTCTCTTCACAATAGCAAGGAGCTGGAACCAACCTAAGTGCCCCTCAACTGACGAGTGGATAGAGAAAATGTGGTACATCTACACAATGGAGTTCTATGCAGCAGTAAAGAAAGACGACATCGCCAGCTTTGCAGGAAAACGGCTGGAGCTAGAGGACATCATGCTGAGTGAAGTAACACAGTCCCAGAAAAACAAACGACGAATGATATCCCTCATCTGTGGATGCTAGTGCCAATTACCCAGTTGTAAGTATTTCTTGTGTAGGGCCCCCTGAGCTTTTGTTCAAAGCAGTTGGGCGTAATGCATATTGGAAACAACAACAATAACAGAAAGGACTGCATCAAAGAACTGACTGAAACAGTGAACTTCTGCTCAAAACAGTCAACTTCCTCATGGAGAATATTGAGAAAGACTAAGAGATGAAAAGCATGTTTGGCAGAATGCATGAGCTCTGGCGGGGTAGGGGAATGGGCGGGAACACGGGTCTAGATTTGTTAAATAAATTTATGTGAAAAAAAAAAAGACATGCAGCAACCAAAAGAAAAACAAAGAGAGGTTCTGAATCCCCACCTTCTATGGCCATGATGCGGAGTTAGAAAAGGCCTCAGCTAGCAAAGCTGCTTATGGGAAGGGTAAATGACTCAGAGCAGAAGCAAGTCACAAAGGATCATTCTTCGAGAGCAGAACCAGGCCTCAATTAAAGAACTGCCAACATACTTGGGTAGACTTTAGAATTTTTGTGTTGTTTAAATTTACTCTTTTTTCTTTTTTCAGTGTTAAGGAATAAACCCAGGATTTTTCATTTACTAGGCCAGCTCTATCACTGAACTAACTCCCCACTCTGTACAAAAAAAAAAAATTGTGTGTGTGTATGAGTGTATATATGCCATGACACATGTGTGGACGTCAGACAACTTGCAGGACTTGGTCCTCTCTACCACTCTACCATGTAGGTTCTGGGGATCAAAGTCATGTCATTAGGCTTGGTAGCAGTCAGCATTATGCAGAACCATCTTTTTGGCCTCCTAAGTTTATTTATTATTTTTATTTTATGTGTATGAGTGTTTTTGCCTGGATGTGTTTAAGTGCAGATGTGTTATGAAATGTCTGAGGAGGTCAGAAAAGGGCATTAGATTCCCCCAGAACTGGATTTATGAATGGTTGTTAGCCACCACGTGGGTGCTGGGAATCTAACCTGGGTCTTTGGGAAGAGCAGTCAGTGCTCTTACTGCTGAGCCATCTCCAGCAAACTTTCTCTCATTATGGAACTTGCTATGCAGACCAGGCTGGCCTTGGACATGCTGCAACCCTGCCTCAGCCACCTATGCGTTAGGATTGCAGGCATACACCATCAAGCCCAGGGTACTAACTTTTTTTTTTTTTTAATTTTTTATTTATTTATTTTTGTATGTGTATGAATGTACTGTCTGCATGTAGGTTTGTGCACCTGTGTTGTGCAATGCTGTGGAGGTCATAAGAGGGTATCAGATTCCCCTGGAATTGGAGTTACAGACGGTTCTCAGCCGCCATGTGGGTGCTGGGGATCGAACCCGGGTTCTCTGCAAGAGCAGTCGGTGCTCTTAACCGCTAGGCTATCTCTCCAGCCCCGGGTACTAACTTCTTTTGTTGAGACAGAGCCTCACTGTGTTTTCCAGGATGGTCTTACATTCCTTGGCTCAAGCAACCCACCTGCTTCTGCCTCCTGGACAGCAAGGACTATAGTTCTGTAACTGTCTAGAATTCAGAATTCCTTTTCTTTTGGGGGTGTCCTTTTGGGAGAGTTGAGGCAGGGTCTCACTATGTAGACTTTGCTGGGCTGGAACTTGCTGTGTGGATCAGGCTCAGGCTGAATTTGCTATGGTCCTCCCTCCTCAGTCTCCTTAGCGCTGGGCTCATAGGCATGAACCACCACTTCTGGCTCTAGATTTCAAAATTTCTAATGTCTGTTAATAGACTTTAGTTTTAATTTTTTTTGTCTGTGTGTGTGTGTGTGTGTGTGTGTGTGCTGTATGTTTGCAGGTGCCCACAGAGGTCAGAAGAGTGTTGGGATCCTCTATTGCTGGAGATGCAGGAGGTTGTGAGCCACTGAAGTAAGTGCTGTGAAGAGCAGCCAGCATTCTTAACTGCTGAGCTGTCTCCAGCCCTGCGCCACCATGCTCTTGAACAGGAGCATTTACTAATGTTATTTTATAGGCTATCTTAGAATTGTAGTTTAGTCTGTAAGGATAGAGAAGTTATCTTGTTAGTTTATAGGTCTTCATGCTGAAAGGGACAATCCTCACCAAGCTCCATCTTAGGAGATGAGTTTGGAGCCCAGGGCCCCCCCTGGCTCTTGTTCGCATGAGATAGAGTCTGATGCTGTGACAGCTCCATAGCTTCCCTGAAGCCAGTGTACTTTTGCATATGAGAGGAATATAAATGATTTGTGGGCAGAAGCGACAGATGGCAGATACCTAGACAAGTGTGGTCTAAGGCCCTATTTCCTCTTTCTTTGTTTTCTTAGACATTCTCATGACTCCAGGCTGGCCTCTAACTTAGCTGAGCCTGGCCTTGAACTCTGGCTGTTCCTGCTACGACTTCACAAATGCTGAGATTATAGGCTTGGGCTACCACATAGGAATCATCTCCTTTTGAGTCTGGGTGGGCTGTGAATGTTTTGACCAACATTCCAACCCCAAGTAATTCAGAGACCGGTAACTTCTACATTCTGTGTCTTAGGGAACATTGTCTCTGGGAGCACTGAGCCACTGGTACACTGTGCTGGGGATCACACTGAAACTATATGGAGGGGTTAGAGCCAAACATGGTCAGCTTTCTAGCTATTTCTGCCATGGCTCAAGGAATGGGAATACAGCCAAATGAATGTCATAGAGTGACCCCAGTTGACTTCTTGACTTTTTTCCACCCCTCCTCCCCCAAGAACAGTTTATTGAGTGCATGGCGAGAGAACAGAGAGCTGGTCAGTAGCTGTTGTAGAGGACTGTCTGTCTCCCTGGTTGACTTCATGGGAGCAGAAGTGAGTTGCCCAGCTCTCACTGAATTCTTGACCCACAAGAGTGTGGGAAACCATGAAATGGTTATTGGCCTAAGCCACTAATCTTTGTTACTGGGCATATCCATGACCTTCCTGTTAGATCCCAGGGGCTGCCTGCCCTCTAGAGATCGGCCAAGCCTGAGTCCTGTCTAGCCTGCTAGCATGTAAAAGCCCCAAGTGAGGGTCATCTATTTTACTTTTTGAGAGAGGCTGTCACAGTGTAGCCCACTTGCAGCCATCTTTCTACTTCAACCTCCAGAGTGAGCCACAGTGCCCAGTTTCTGATGGAATTTGTAGTTATGATTTGGGGTTCCAAAGTTATCTGGACATTGTTGGATGACCATAATACTCAGTAGCCCAGGTTGGCCTCCAACTCACAGTGGTCCTCTACCTTGGTCCCCAGAGTTCTGGGATTAAAGCTATATGCCTCTAAGTCCAGCTTCCAGCTGCAATACAGTTTTGTGTGTGTGTTTTTGAGACAGGATCTCCCTGTAACCTTAGCTGTCCTGGAATTCACTATGTAGACCAGGCCTTGAACTCACAGAGATCTGGCTGCTTCTGCTTCCCAAGTGCTAGGATTAAAGGTGTGTGCCACCACGCCCGGTTTACTGTTGTTTGAGGCAAGATCTCTTTATGTATCCCCAGCTGATCTAGAACTTGCTATGGTAGAGCAGACTGCCCTCAAACTCACAGAGATCTGCCTGCCTCTGTCTCCCATGTGCTGGGCTCAAAGTTTTTAGCCCACGAAAGATTTTTTTTTTTGAGATAGAATCTCCTTTAGCTCAGACTGGTCTTGAACTCACCAAGGAGCAATGGTTGACCTTACCAAGGAGCAAAGGTTGACCTTGAACTCTTTTTTTTTTTTTTTTTTTTTTTTTTTTTTTTTTTTTTTTTTTTTTTTTGGTCTTTTTGAGACAGGGTCTCCCTGTAGCCCCAGCTGGCCTGGAACTCACTCTGTAGACCAGGCTGGCCTTGAACTCACAGAGATCCGCCTGCCTCTGCCTCCTGAGTGCTGGGATTAAGTAAACCCCCCCACCCCCGCTTAAAGACGGTTCTTAGCCACCATTTGGGTGGTCAGAATCCAACCAGGGTTCTCTGCAAGAGCAGTCAGTGCTCTTAACTGCTGAACCATCTCTCTAGCCCCAACCTTGAACTCTTAACCCTTCTTTCTCTATTTCCAAAGTATTGGGATTACCAACCACAAGATTATGGGAAACAATGAAATAGTTTTTGGTCTAAACTACCACCACATCTGGCTTGATATGGAATTGAATCCATTCCTAGTAGCTCTGAAACTATATTTTGAAAGACTTCATGAATAAGTCTGACTTAATTTAAAATTTTTATGTGTATATATATGAGTTTATGAGTACCGTGTGCATGCAGGAGCCCACAGAGGCCAGAAGAGGACATGGGTTCCCTGGAACTGGAGTTACAGGTGATTATGAACTACCATGTGGTTGCTGGGAACCAAACTTGGGTCATTTACAAGAGCGGTAAGTACTTTTCTGTTCTGTTTTGAGACGGGGTCTCCCTGTAGCCCCTGCTGGCTTGGAACTCAGTATGTAGATCAGGCTGGCCTTGAACTCAGAGATTGCCCCATTTCTGCCTCCTCAGTGCTAGGACTACTGGCAGGAGCCACCAGACCCAGCTCGGGGCAGTAAGTGCTCTTAACCACTGAGCCATCTTTCTAATCCCTAAAAATCACTTTTGAACACATTCTCTCTGCCAGAAAATATGTAAAGTGAAGTGACAGGAAAGTAAAATCCATAAATAATATGAGAACACGAGTGGACTGTGGTGGGAACAAATGCCTTCCTTTTTGGAAATGCTTCTCTGAAGACAGGATGTTTGATCTGCTTCCTCATTACGCCTTTATTGTTATTTTAAGCCAGGGCTGACATCCACTGAGCTCTAATTAGTTATCTGACATTGTTCTCAGTGTTTTGTTATTTTACGTGTTAACGATTCTGTAGAGTAGGCACAAGCTTTTCCACATTTTATTAAGCTGATAAGAACAGATATTACATTTGATTAGGCCAAAGCCTGAGAAATTATTTTCCGAATGAAAGAAGAGTTGGATGTAGTGGTGCATGTCTGTGATTCCAGCACTCTATGAGGTGAATTCGAGGCCAGCCTGGTCTACGTAGCAAGTTCCAGGCCAGTTGGGGCTACAGGGAGACCCTGTCTCAGAAAGACAAAAAAAAATTTTAAATAAAAAAGGAGTAACATTCAGAGAACCTAGAGTGGTTGTGGGGAGCTGTTGAAGTTTTTTTCTTTTTTGTTTTTTTGCTGTGTTTTTAATCAGGAGAGAGACATGACTAGGTATACGTGTTGTAGAGAAACATCTGGTAGCAAGAGAAATTGGACTGAGCAGAAGTGTCTGGAGGCAGAGACAGACTAGAAATGGTGACAGCAGAGAGGGAAGAAACGGCACCCAGGACTAGCACTCGTTTTTATAGCCAGTATCTATTTTCTTTTTTTTTTTTTTTTTTTTTTTTAATTTGTTTATTTTTAAGGGATTCTACAATATAATAACACAGTTGTTTGCAGTATCTATTTTCTATAGGACTTTTAAAAAACAGTATCTTGGGGCTGGAGAGATGGCTCTTGCAGAGGACCCGGGTTCGATTCCCAGCACCCTCATAGCAGCTAAGAACCGTCTTTTAGTGCCGGGCGTGGTGGTGCACACCTTTAATTCCAGCACTCAGGAGGCAGAGGCAGGTGGATCTCTGTGAGTTCAAGGCCAGCCTGGTCTACAGAATGAGCTCCAGGCCAGCTAGGACTAAAGGGAGACCCTCTCTTAAAAATACAACAACAACAAAAAATAAATAAATAAAAAGCAGTATCTTTCCATGTAGCCCAGGCTGGCCTTGAACTTTGACCTTCCTGCTTCAGCCTCCTGAGTTCTGGGATTACAAATGTGAACAACCATACCTGGAAAGAAGCAACAAAGGTTGATTGAAAGTTTAGTGATGCTGAGAGGTTGGAATGCAGCCTAAATTACAATTCATCTTGAGGTATATTTTGCCTTCTTAACAGCCATTCATTGCTCAGCTGTGTGTTTGACCCACATCCTGTGACCATGGTGGGAACCTTGTGGGATGTATTCACAGACCACTAACTTCTGCCAATGGAAAAGCAAGGAACATCAGCAGCTGTATCTGAGGCCTATGGCAGAGGTTTTACTGCTTTGTTACACAGTCCATCTACTCAATTCTTCCACTAATAGATTTGAAAAATGTTTTGATTCATGACTCTCTTTGTTTGGTTACTAGAAAACCTTTATGAAACTATTACCATGTTGGAGTAACCTGAATGTGTTTCTAGGCCTTGGGCACTGATATTTGGCTCCAGAATAAACTATCTCTTATCCTCTATAAGATGACAGCTTGTGGGTTATTCTAGTTTCTCTTCAATTGCTGTGACAAAATGCTCTGACCAAAACCAACTTGGGGAGGAAAGGGTTTATTTGGCTCACTTCTCCTAGGTCACAGTTCATCATTTAGGGAGCCCAGGCCGTGGACGAGCGCTGCTTGCTTACTGTCTTGCTCCCTTGGCACATGCTCAACCTGCTTGCTTTTTTTTTTTTGGTGATTTTGAGACAGGGTCTCCCTGTAGCCCCAGCTGGCCTGGAACTCACTGTAGACGAGGCTGGCCTTGAACTCACAGAGATCTGCCAATGGAGGAAGTTCCCCAGTGGAGGTGCCCTCCCCTGGGTTGACACCAAAGCCATCCAGCACATGGATTTTTTGTTGTTCATGTGTATAAGTGTATTGCCTGCATGTATGTAAGTGCACCCATATCATGCAATGCCTATGGAAGCCAGAAGAAGCTGTTGAATACCTGGAAGTGGAGACAGATGGATGTTAACTACCATGTGGGTTCTGGGAACCAAACCCAGGTCCTCTGGAAGAATAGCCAGTGCTCTTAATCTCTGAACCATTTCTCCAGATCCTGTTTTTGTTTTGTTTTGGTTGTTGTTTTAAGATAATCACAAGCATGTACTACAAAACCCTGCAAGGCATAATTATAAAATAATTAAAATGTTACCTGTTTTTGCTTGATAAGACTGAAAAGATCCTTTCTCCCTCTTTCACCTTGAGAGAGAGAGAGAGAAAGAGAGAATGAGAATATGTCTGTAGCCCAGGCTTGCCTAGAACTCACTATGTTAGCCCAGAATGGCCTTGAATTCTGTCAATCCTCTCAGCCTCCCAAGTGCTGGGATCATAGCCCCAGCTCAAAAGCTCATGGGTCGGAAAGTCTGGAGCCATGCCCCAGGATTCGCTCTGTCCTCACAGGGCAAATCAGATGCCAGAGGCCAGCAGAGGACAACATGTCAACAGTTGGAATACTTTAGTCTTCACTCAGCCTTTACATTTGTCATAGTGAACCACAAATAATTATTTCCGTTAGTTCTACTTAAAGCTGGTTTCCCAGCTGCATTTCCAAGATGGGTCTGTGTGGAGGTTTTAAAGTGTTCACAGATCAGCTGTGTGGGTGCCTGCCTGTAGTCCCAGCAGCTCCAGAGGCTGAGTCAGGAAGTTGGCTGGAGTCTAGGACGGCCAAGCCAGCTGAAACAACATGCCAAAAACCTTGGCTTAGAAAATAAATGGGGGCTGGAGAGATGGCTCAGTGGTTAAGAGCACCGACTGCTCTTGCGGAGGATCCGGGTTCGATTCCCAGCACCCACATGGCAGATAAAAACTGTCTTAGGCCCAGTGGCGCATGCCTTTGATCCCAGCACTTGGGAGGCAGAGGCAGGAAGATCTCTGGGAGTTCAAGGCCAGCCTGGTCTACAGAGCAAGCTCTAGGCCAGCTGGGACTAAAGGGAGACCCTGTCTCAAAAAAAAAAAAGGAAGAAAAAAACTTTTTCTATGGAAGGCCACAAAACTTGGCTTGACACAAATAAAACAGAACAAAAGATAAGAGCAAACCTGTTAGCTACTTCCGGCCCTTCACCTCAATATCCCTGGCTGTTAAACGGCCTGTATAGGCTCCTTGAGAAAAGCCCTGTGATTCCTCTTAAAACCTTTTACATTTTATGTATGCGTTTTACCTACATGTATGCAGCTATATGTGGAGTACTGGCAGAGGCCAGGAGAGGGTGTCAGATCCCCTGGAACTGGAGTTATAGATGGTTGTTAGCTGCCTTGTGGGTGCTGGGAACTGAACCCCTGTCCTCTGCAAGAGCAGCCAGTGCTCCTGACCACGGAGGAGCCGGCTCTCCAGCACCTGCCCCATACTTCCTTTGCTGCGCACAGCATCGCTCTGGACATTACTCTGCAGCTCTCCTTGCCTACGGTGGGTCACAAATCTCTCTCTACTCTCAAGGTCTGGCCGTGTTGCTTCAGTGTTGTGCACTTGGAGAGGTGATCCCTGTACATTTGGTTATAATCATGTACCCTGAACATCACTTTCTAGGGCTGAGAACAAAATAACTGGCCCGGTGTGGTGGCACATTACTTTAATCCCAGCACTCAAGCAGCAGAGGAAGACAGATCTCTTTGAGTTCAAGGCCAGCCTGGTCTACATAATGAGTTCCAGGATAGCTGGGACCATAGGGAGACCCTGCCTCAAAAAGACCAAAAAAAAAAAAAAAGTTTTGCTGGGCTTGGTGGCGCAGGCCTTTAGTTCCAGAACTGAGGAGGCAGAGGCAGGAAGAAGTGTTGGGAGTTTACAAGGGTTTACTGATCCTTGTGCCAGGCATGGTGGCGTACACCTTTAATTCTAGCACTGGGGAGGCAGAGGCAGGCGGATCTTTGTGAGTTCAAGGCCAGCCTGGTCTACAGAGTGAGTTCCAGGATAGCTGGGGCTACAGGGAGATCCTGTCTCAAAAAGACCAAGAAAAAAACAAACAAAAAAAACCCCCAAAACAAAACAAAAAAGGGTTTTCCGATCCTGTCTGTTGAAGCTGCCACATGAGCTATAACTGACACATTCTCTCATCATTTATTATTGCCAACACTGGGGCTGGAGAGATTACCTAGTGGTTAGAGCACCGACTGCTCTTGCAGAGGACCGGGGTTCGATCCCCAGCACCCACATGGCGGCTGAGAACTGTCTTTAGCTCCAGTTCCAGGGGAATCTGACACCCTCTTCTGACCTCCGAGGCATTGGGGGCACAAACCTACATGCAGACGGTACCTTCATACCCAAACAAAAAATAAAAAAAATAAAAAAATATTATTGCCAATAAAGGATATTCGAACACCCCCACTGCTATCCCCACAAAAAAAAGAGAGAATCCTTTAGTTTGTTAAGCTACAGCTCTGGTCTACTCTCCCAGGTCCACCCTCTTTCCTGTGGTCACACCCTCCACATCTCTATCGGAGCACATTGCCATCTGTTTAGTAAAACTTAATTGTTTATTTTTCTCTAATGGTAATGTAAATTATTATTATTATTTTATGTGTATGAATGTACTGTCTGCATGTAGGTTTGTGCACCCATGTCATGCAATGCTGCGGAGGTCAGAAGAGGGCATCAGATTCCCCTGGAACTGGAGTTAAAGACAGTTCTCAGCCACCATGTGGGTGCTGGGTATTGAACCTGGGTCCTTTGCAAGAGCAGTCAGTGCAGTGCTCTTAACAGCTAGGCCATCTCCCCAGCCCCTGGTAATGTAAATTATTTTAAGGGTAAAAATGTACTATTTCTCAGCTGGGTATGATGGAACTCACATGGAATCCCAGCAGGTGGGAAGCTGAGGCAGGAGGATCAGAAGTTCAAGGCCAGCCTTGACTACACAGAGAGTGCGGACAACCTGGGCTACAACAGACCCTGTCTCAAAATTATGATAAGTTCAATGAACATCAAAATCACATTCTCATAATAATACTTAAGATTGAAAAAAACCAAACCAAACCAAAACAAAACAAAACAAAGCAAAAAACACAAACTTCTGATTCCCAGGGCTAGAGAGATGGCTCAGTACTTAAAAGCACATACTGCTCTTGCAGCAGACCAGAGTTTGGCTCCCAATACCTACACTGAGTGGGTCACAATCTCAATCACTATGTAGTTCAGCTAACGAGACTTGCTATATAGACCAGGCTGGCCTCGAACTCACAGAGATTCTCTTGCCTCTGCCTCCTGAGTGCTGAGATTGAAGGTATACAGCATGTGCCTGGTCCTAAACTCCACTTTCAATTAATTATTTTTATGTGCATGAGTGTTTTTGCTTGCATGTATGTAAGCGCTCCATGTGCATGCAGTGCCTGTGAAGGCTAGAAGAGGAAGCGAGGGATCCCCGGAACTGGGGATCCAGATGGTAGTTAGCAGCCATGTAGGAGCTGAATCCAGATCTTCAGAAAGAGAAGCCAGTGCTCGAAGCACTGAACTATCTCTCCGGCCACATAAAGTGTTTTAAATTCTTTTTTTTTTGTCTTTTTGAGACAGGGTCTTCCTTTAGTCCCAGCTGGCCTGGAGCTCGCCCTGTAGACCAGCTGGCCTTGAACTCACAGAGGTGCGCCTGCCTCTGCCTCCCAAGTGCTGGGATTTAAGGCATGTGCCACCATGCCTGGCAAATTAAATTCAAATTTTATTTTTTATTACATTAGTTATTTAGTATGTGTTTGCGTGTGCATGTGTGTGAGCATATGCGTGCCACAGTGCTTGTTGTGGGGTCAGAGGACTATATGCGTGCCACAGTGCTTGTTGTGGGGTCAGAGGACTACTCTAGGAGTCAGTTCTCTCCTTCCATCACGCGGGTCCTGAGGATTGAACTCAGGTTTGGGATTTTTTTTTCTGGTCTTTTTGAGACAGGATCTCCCTGTAGCCCCAGCTTGCCTTGAACTCACAGAGATCTGCCTGCCTCGGCCTCCCAAGTGCTGGGATTAAAGGTGTGTGCCACCATACCTGGCCAAAGGTTTGAATTTATACCTTTAAGACAATCATTTGTTCTCTTTTTATGGATGTTTTAGAAAAGAGAAGGGAGATCTCTCTCTCTCTCTCTCTCTCTCTCTTTCTATATATATATATATATTTTATATATATATATAAATAACTGGCTTAGTTGGACAGAAGTTAAAACACTGAGGTTATGCTGATAAGGTTGAGATAGCCTGCTCTGGTCACTGTAATCCCAGCCCTCAGGATGCTGAGGCAGGAGGATTGAAAGTTCTAGGCTTGTAGGGACTAGAGAATGAGGTCAAGGCCAGCTTAGCCACTTTACCATGGCCCAGTCCCTGGATGAAGGGCACGGTGCTGAGTGCCCATAATCCTAACACTTGGGAGGAAGATGCTGTGGGCTTGAGGCCAGTTTGCATCAGAACACCCCAGCTATAGATAAGACCCTGTATAAACAAACAAACAAACAAACAAACAATATAAAAAGAAGGTAGGATATAGCTCAGTGGTAGAGTGCTTGCCAAGCAATTCAATCTCTAGTAGTGGTCAAAAAAAAAAAAAGGTTCTGGTAAATTTCGGGAAGTCATACACTGATATGTGTCTGCATTGGTAGACACTAGCATAATGCCTTTGGAATGTAGGACTCTTTATTGACCGTTCTCTCTTAGTTGGCTGTTCAATGAAATTGGAGGCAAATTTTCTACAAACCAAAAACAGTGTTTATTTTAATGAAAATTTAGACACAAAGTGTTCCAACTTTCCAACTACCCCAGAGTGTTAAAATTTGTTTTATTTTGCTTATTTCCACATAATGCATTAAAATTAGGTTCTAGCATAGCCAGTTGTTGATATTCTATAGTAATTATTTTAAAGTGTATATTAGTTTAAGTTAAAAACAACTAATGCAATGGAAAGGATTCAAACACATGTTCACTATGTGTTAGGAATGTAAACTTTATATGCCTAGAAAGGGAATATGGACAAATAAAACCAGTTGTGTCAGAGAGAGAAAACTAGAATACTTTCACTTTTCTTTTTAAAAAGTTATTTTATGTTGTCATAAGAAATATCTTTATAATTAAGGGAGAAAAAAAACCCCTCAACCTAAAGCTGACAAAAATCATAGTGGTTGTGTCTCCCAGATCCCTTAGATTAAAGATGAAAACTTAACCGTTCAGCCAAACATCTGAAAGTTTCAGAACAGCCAGGGCTTTGATGTTAAGTAGACTAAACAACCAGATACTCGGCCGAGTTTTCCATTTTCTCCTGAAAGGCTGATATCATGCAACTGTGGCCCAAGCGTATGTCGGTTTCCCTAGGGCTCAGTGAGGTGTTAGCCCGGCCCCACCGCTCTCCTCCTCTTCTTCGTCACAAAGATCATCTTCAACTCGTTTTTAGCTTTAAGTGCTACCTAACTCTCTGATTATTCTTCATTATCTAATGTATAGAGGCCAAACAGCCCTTTATAACGAGGCTCCAAATGGCTTCTCCTTGTTTCCCTCCCTCACAAAAATCTGTGTAATGTAGACACTAGGAGACACATCCCCTGACCCTGAAGGCACTTCTTCCAAGGAGCTGTTCTTCAGAGAAGATCATTCTTGACATTCTTTGAGCTACCAGGTGCCTGTGCTTGGGCTTTGTATATGTTGTGAAAGTGAATCTCCCGACAGGCGCTGGTGACGCACGCCTTTAATCCTAGCACTTGGGAAGCAGAGGCAAGGCGGATATTTTGTGAGTTCAAAAGCCAGCCTGGTGTACAAGAGTGAGTTGCCAGGAATGAGCTGGGCTGGACAGGGAGAGCTGTCTCAGAAATTGACCAAAAACAAAACAAAAAAAGAATAAGCAGTAATCTCCGAACCACTATCTCATGTGGCATCATGATCTCCATTTTCACAATGAAGAAAGACAAGTTAAATATCTTGCCCGGAGTACTAACCAGCAACCGAGCAGGATTTTGCCTAGTAGATTCCAAAAGTTGATTCTGGATTGTGTAGCTCCTGGCTTACATTGTCTAGCACTTGGGGGCGACGCAGGAGAATCACTGCAAATTCTAGGCCAGTGTGGGCTATAAACTAAGACCTTATCTCAAGAAATAAAACAAAGTTATTTACAGAGAGAGAGAGAGAGACGAGGGAGAGGAGCTGAGAGGAGAGAGAGTGGCCTGTCTATACCTCATTCTCTTAGTTATATTTATGTTATTCATCTCTTTGTGTTTGAGAAGACAGTCTCCCTGTAGGCCCCACCTGGCCTGAACATTGAGTATGTAGGCCAGGCTGGGCTCTGTCTCACAGAGGTCCGCCTGTCTCTGCCTCACAAGTTGTCAGGCACTTCTGTGGTCAAGTGTCACTTGCTCCTGTGAAGGGAGACTGCAGCCAGCGACTTCTCCCTGGGAACCCGGCACTCTTCATAGGTACCAGCTGGCTGCTGGAAATACCCATTCCACAGCTGAACCTGGGCAGCTGGTTGCCCCTCAGATTTAGGCCAGAGAGCTGCTGGCCCCCCGTTAAGGCCTCGAGTCACGTGATAACTCCACAAGTCAGGGGGGTCGATGACCCCCAAGACTAGATTTCAGACTGGGGGCTGATAGCCATTCTCCAGTCTCACCTGCTAGCCAAACAACCAAGTCTGATGGACTTACTATCGCGCACACGTGAAATAACGGACTGGGGGTCTTGTTAGATGGTAAAGGTAATGAAGAATCTGTTTATTGTATGCAGCAACTCACTTATACAGGCAGAACAATGTCATTTGCGGCAGACAATCCCACACCCCCTGCATCATGCGCTGCTCCGTATATCACTCGATGCTGCTCTCGCCCAACTGGGTGGTGGTCAGATAGTGCAATTAGAGATAATGGGGGAGCACATAATGGCACTGTACGTTTGCTACAAAGAAGTGCAGAATTACCATGTGCACATCAGTACCACAACCAAGATTTTATATATATTATTTTAGTATAGGAGTAGTAGTAGCCAGTAGTAGGATTTTTGACCTTTTGAGACAGGGTTCCACAGGGCGTGGTGGCACATGCCTTTAATCCTAGCACTTCGGGAGGCAGAGGCAGGCAGATTTTTTTGTGAGTTCAAGGCCAGCCGGCCTACAGAGTGAGATCTAGGACAGCTGGAACTACAGGTAAACCCTGTCTCAAAAAGACCAAAAAAAAAAAAAAAGACAGGATTTTTTTTTTTTTCTTTGGTCTGGCCTGGAACTGTGTTTAGTGTCTCGCCAAGCCTTGATCTCTAATTGCATCCTCTTGCCCTTTTAGGCGAAGTTAAAGGGTGTGTGTCACCATGACTGGCCTCTCTGGTCTTTTGCAGGTGGCTCAGCATGCAAAGCTACTCAAGTCAGGTGAACGGGGTTCCATCCCCAGAACCTATGTAAAGGTAGATGGAGAGAACTGACTCCACAACATTATCCTCTTACCTCTACATGCACAACACAGTACAGGTGCCTACACCATCCATCATGCAGAAGAGAGATGAGAGAGAGCAGAGAAGAGATAGCATGGGGGGGTTAGACCTGGTATACAGCGCCTGTAATCTCAGCTACTTGACAGGCTGACAGCAGAAATCTCAACGCTTCCCAAGGCCACCCTCGGCTAAACAGACCCTATTAAAAAAAAAAAAAAAAAAAAAAAAAAAAAAAAAAAAAAAAATAAAGCCGGGCGTGAGTGAGCGCACCCTTTAATGCTCTAGCACTTGGGAGGCAGAGGCAAGTGCGATCTTGTGAGTTCAAAGGCCAGCCTTGTCCCTACAGAGTGAAGCTTCTAGGCCAGCTGGGACAAGGGAGACCCTGTCTCACAATACCACACCTACCTACTAAATCAAAGTAAATAAATACATAAATAAATCACTAAATCACTGACCCCCAGTGAGCTGGCACAGCAGTCACTTGCGGCTCAACCAACCAAATGCATGAGTTATATGACCATGGAACTACGTACGCTGGGGGCGAGAAACCATCTCCAGAGTTTGTCCCCTTGGTCCCCACAGTGGAGCGTAAAAAGGCCTTTAACAAACCCACATATCAGTCATATACACCCAATAAGAAAATTCAATAATAAATAAAATTCAGAAAAGTAAAACAAAAGATTGAGCTGGATGTGTTGACACAGACTTTTGATTCTAGCTCTAGGGAGGGAGAAGGTGGATCTCTGTGAGACAGAGGCTAGCCTGGTCTACACAGAGAGTTATAGGCTAGTTGGGTCTACAGGGAGACCATGTCTCAAACAAAAAGGCTGAGGGCCCAGTTGTTATAGAGCAAGGCAATACATGTTTACAATTCTAGCATTTTGGAAGGTGGAGGCAGGAGGATCAGGAGTTCAAAGGTCATCCTGAGCTACCATTGAATTAAGGTGCATCCTGAGACTACGATACAACGTCGCAATGTAAGGTCATCCTCGGCTACCATTGAATTAAGGTCATCCTCAGCTACCACTGAATTAAGGTCATCCTGAGCTACCATTGAATTAAGGTCATCCTCAGCTATACATTGGAATTAGGTCATCCTGGCTGATCATTGAATTAAGGGTGTCATCCTCGGCTACCACATTGAATCTAAGTCATCCATGAGCTACATTGAATTACAGGCATCCTCGGCTACCATTGGATTAGCTGCTAACTCTGATAAGCATGCCTCGGCTACCATTGAATTAAGGTCATCCTCGGCTACCATTGAATTAAGGTCATCCTGAGCTACCATTGAATTAAGGTCATCCTCGGCTACCATTGAATTAAGGTCAACTAGGCTACACAGGACCATGACTCAGAAAAACAAACCAATAAACTGACAAATAAAAAGGCTGGGGGATATAGTTCATTAGTAGAATGCATGCTTATTAGAGAGGGGTGAAGATGAGATGGAGGAAGGAGGAGGAGGAGGAGGGGAGGAGGGAGGAGGCAAGTAGGAGAGAGGGAGTGTCTAGAAAAGAGAATAATATCCGTACCGACCGGAAAAATATCCGAGCAAATGTGAACTTATGGATTGCAGAAGTGGAGTGGTTGAGAGGCAAAGGGACTAAAGATCTTCACTTAGTAATACACTGGCAGCTTTAGAAGTGGTAAGACTACGATTAGAATATTAAAACTTTTTTTCTTTTGTGTAGTGATTAACCAGTTAATAAGATAAATAGAAAATTAGGGGGTACTGAGAGAATGGCTCAAGATGGTAAGAGCACTGTGGTGGATTTGTATGTAGTATGGTACCCCATAGCTCTGTAAAGTATTCAGTAGCATTTTCCTAACAGTTGGTGGGCACATGGAAGGTAATTTGTGGAGGTCTTTTATGAGTAGACTAGCTAAGGACAGGAAAGTCGATATGTGGAGGCAGGCTTTTGTGAGTTTACATCTCTTCGGGTTCTTATCAGATCTGCTCGTCGTCTGCTTCCTGTGCTCTTTTTGCGATGAATTTGCCTCGCGATTCTCTGCAGTCTACCGCACTGCCCTCGCAAGTCTATTTACCTGTCTACCATTCTATCGAGTGAACGCACATCGACTTTCTTCATCTATTTTTATTATTAATTCCGGAATCCTTTTGAGTCCATATAACTTTTTTTTATAAGTTCCTTGGTCATGGTTAGTTATCACAGCAACAGAAAAGTGACTAATACCAAGCACTGACTGCTCTTGCAGAACACCCGGGTTCGATCCCAGCACCCACATGGCGTCTGAGAACCATCTTTAAACTCCAGTTCCAGGGATCCAGGCCCTCTCTGACTCCATGGCATTGCACGACACGGTGCACAGACCTACGATCAGACAGTACATTCATACACATAAAAAAATAATAAAAAATACTTTAGAGTAGAGAAGGGGTGGAGAGATGGCTCAGCAGTTAATAGACAAAATTTATTTTTATTTCTACTTGAAGGACTATATTTTATTTATTTCTTTTTTTTTAAAGGAAGGGGGTAGAGAGGGAGGGAGGGAGAAAGAGAAAAAAAGAGAAAGAAAGAAGGAAAGAAGGACTATATTGTCAATAAAAGTTGATAAGTAGTGTCTTTTACTTAGATTTTCTTTTAGCATAAAAAGAGTTGCCTGGATGACATATTACAATGCAGAGTTTATTGTTTGTAGGAATGTTAAATGTCAATATTGAAACCTAATCTCAGGGTGGAGAGATGGCTCAGTGTTAAGAGTGCTTGATGCTCTTGCAGAGGACAGAGTCCAGTTTCCAGCTCACAACTGCTTGCAACTCTAGCTCCAGGGAATCTGTGTCCTCTTCTGGCTTCTGCAGCCACCTGAATACAACACACACCACACACACACACACACACAGACACATACACACACATACACACACCACCCACACTAACCCCACACCCCACACCCCCCACACACACCCACACAGTACACACACACACACCACACACACATACCATACACACACACACTACACACACACCACACACCCCACACACCACACCACACATACCCCCCCCCCCCACACACACCACACACACACACCACACACACACACACACGCACAAAGTCGACTTATGGTTGATGACACCTGACCGCACATGTGTATAGTTGGAACCATGGTATGAGGCAGACATTTCGTCTGCGCTTTGATCTACTCTTGGGAGACGCGTCCTGTTATGCCTGCTAGGCCTCAGACAATTATATGCGGATATGGACGACACATCACGTGGTATTGCACGCACCCCAGCGAACTGCCACCCCCCCCACACCACACCCCCCCACGTACCACACACACCCCCCACACCACATACACCCCCACACACTACCCCCACACACCCACACCCACACCACACACACACAAACTCTGGATTTTGGGGGGATTTTCTGGTATTTTCGAGAGACAGGGTCTCCCCAGCTGTCCTGGAACTTACTCTGTAGACCAGGCTGGCCTTGAACTCACAGAGATCCACCTGCCTCTACCTCCTGAGTGCTGGGATTAAAGGTGTGCACCACCTTGCCCAGTCCAACTCTTGTTTTTTTAAAGCAACCTACTCTCTAGCCGGCATCTCATAGAGGTGCACAAGTATTCGCTGACAACATATTTTGTATTTTGTTGCACCACAAAATGCAAGTACCAAGGGCTCATTGGATGTAGGCACCTGCCTTGAAGCCTGATGAGCTGAGTTTGATCCCTGGGACCCACATGGTGAGGGAGATACCCCACTCCCACGGATTATCCACCTGCCAGAACATGAATGCATGGCATATGTGGCCTCCTGTTAATATTAATAGATTGAAAACCCCACAAACTAAGTATGAGAAATTGTTGATATAGTATATTTGCTAGTTTTACAATACTCTTTTATCGCCAGGTGAGGTGGCACACATCTTTAATCCCAGCACTTGGGAGGCAGGCGGATCTCTGTGAGTTCAAGGCCATCCTGGTCTACAGAGCAAGCTCCAGGCCAGCTGGGACTAAAAGGGAGACCCTGTCTCAAAAATACCAAAAAAAAAAAATAATTACAATACTCTTTTATCATGTAGAGAAATCATAGGAATTATAAATTCCACTTAAACAAAGTTTAAGGCTAATGTATTTCATGAGATAAAGGGTCTTATGATGATCAAAGCACTAAGATTACAAATATATATATTATATATCTTTGTTGTAAAGAAGAATTGTTGTAAAGAATTATGTGGTGGCACACACCTTTAATCTCAGTACTGGGGAGGCAGAGGCAGGTGAATCTCTGTGAGTTCAAGGGCAGCCTGGTCTACATAGTGAGTTCCAGGACAGCTGGGGCTACAGAGAGACCCTGTCTCAAAAAAGACCCCCCAAAAAAGAATTATGTCCTTCCTTCCCCACCCTCCCATTTTTGAGGCAAAAATCAGGCTAGAACTCATTCTAGTTGGAAGATGATCTTGGACTTTGGATCTTACTGCTTCTCCCTCCCCATGGCTGGAGCTACAGATTCGAGCATTACCTGGCCAGGGCCTTGTTCATGTTTGGTAAGCACTTTACCAATTGAACTATATCCTGTTTATTTTTCTGACAGTAAACAAAGACTCATTTTCATTAACTTGAGATAAAATTCACTAGCAAGAGATGGTGGTGTATTCCTGTGATCTCAGTACTTGGGAGGATCAAGAAGTTCAAGTAGACCTTGGCTACGTAGCAACTTCTGGGTCAGCCCAGGCTACACCCTGCCTCGAAAACAAAACAAAACAAAACAAAACAAAACAACAACAAAAAATAGTTTCTGAATTAATTTAGTAAGGTTTGAAACTTTAAAATAATTATTTTTTTTATGTGCAGTGTGTGTGTGTGTGTATGCGTGTGTGTGTGCCTCTGTGCTAGAGAGGGCGTTAGATCCCCTGGAGCTGGAGTTACAGGCAGTTGTGAGGCATCTGACTTGGGTGCTGGAAACCAAACTGTGGTCCTCTGTGAGAGCAGCTCTGATCCATCTCTCCAGCCCTAGCCTGGGACTTTCATTCCCTGTTTCTTGAGGAATAGTGTTTTCCCCTGGGCTCCAAACAAGAAAGTGTACAAATCTGTTTTCTGCTGGCAGCTAGTGTGTGCCTACGGGAAACTAGTCCAAGGATATAGTCAATATTTATACAGGAGATCAGAGATGCACAACCTAGAACAAAAGCGAAGCCCTGATTGAACTGCCTGATGTTCATGTTAATGTTTGACTTTCCGTTACATTTGCCAAAAGATTCTTTCATTGACTAATCCAATTTGAATCCATTTTCTATTACTTGCAACAGAATGGATCCTAATTTGAAACATGTATGTTTCAACTTCCATGTTCTCTTCCCTTCCTTTCTCCCAGCCCTCTTTCTTTTGTTGTACTCAGGATTGTACAAGAGGACTGAGTCTGCTAGGTAAGCGTTCTGCCACTAGGTTACATCCTCAACTCTTAACATTGAAATGGCATTTATTTATTTAGCATGGTGTGTGGTGGGGCATGTGGAGGCCAAAGGACAACTTGCAAGAGTTGGTTTTCTTTCCACCATGTGGGTTCTGGGGCTCAACTTCTAGACTTCAGGGTTGGTAGTAAGTGTCTTTACCCCCGAGCCATCTTGCCAGCTCCCTTTAAAGTTTTCTGGGTGTGGTGGCACACACCTTTGATCCTAGCAGAGGCAGGTAGATCTCTGGGAGTTCAAGGACAGCCTGGTCTACAGAGTTCCAGGACAGCTGGGGCTATAGGGAAATCCTGTCTCAGAAAACAAAAACAAAACATCTGTTCATTTTGAATAAAGTCTCTCTGTGTATTTGGATTCATACTCGACCATGTGTCCCTGTGTTGTGCTTCTCATGCGTGTGCTTCCTGTGTGGCCTGGCCCACTGTGAAAATAAATGGGCTGAACCACACGTTGTTTCTAGTGCTGGGAACTGTGTGCAGGGCCTTGTGTGTGCTAAGCACAGGTCCTACCACTGAGATTCATCCCCAGTTCTGAAGATAAATATTAATTGGATTTATCAATAAAATTTTTCATCGCTTTAAGAAAATCTACTAGTTCGTTTAATAATTAGAGGCAAATAGTACCTTTCCCAAGAGATCTACCTACACGATCTCAATCATATTTAATAATTACTTCTGCTTTGTGTGGCAAGTTGTGCCGCTGTGCTCACATCTCTCTCATCTGGAGCAGCTTAGAGGTACTGTTTCAGATGTCAAGGCACCCTTGGGTTTAAGTTCTGTGTTATTAATCTCTCTTCCATGCGCAGAGCTGGTTGAAGCAAGTGTCCCGGGGTCTGTATGGAATGACAGACCAAGGAGGTGGTTCTACTGGGTAGAGCTGCCTGGGAATTCTCTCCTTGGTGTTTATTTACAGTGCCCGAGAACCAACCTATCATAGGTGAGGGGGTTTGGGAACTGTCTGGTTATTACATTCCCAGGCCAGGGAGATGGATTAGTAGGTAATGGGGACTGCGGGGCAAGCCTCACGACCTGAGCCTGAATCCCCAGAACCCATGTAAAAGTCAGGCATGATGATCTATGTCTGGAGTCACAGGAGTCCAATAGCAAGACAGGAAGCAGAGACAGGAGAATCCCCCTGAATCTTGCAGGCCAGCTACCCGGAGCATGCAGTGAGGGAAAACCAACAGGGGCCCTGCCTCTAATAAGGTGGAGTGTGAGGACCAACACCAAGGGTAGCTTCTGACTTACACGCAGGTGCTGTGGAAAGAGGTGCCCTTACACACAAACAGGTACAAACACACACACACACACACACACACACACACACTCGCACCATGCATACATGCACAAAAATAAGCAATTTTTGAAAATTACATTCCTTTTTTTTTTTGGTCTTTTCGAGACAGGGTCTCCCTGTAGCCCCAGCTGTCCTGGAACTCACTCTGTAGACCAGGCTGGCCTTGAACTCACAAAGATCTGTCTGCCTCTGCCTCTGCCTCCCAAGTGCTGGGATTAAACGTGTGTGCCACTACACCTGGCTTCTGTTTGGTCTTTTTTTTTTTTTTTTTTTTTGGTCTTTTCGAGACAGGGTCTCCCTGTAGCCCCAGCTGTCCTGGAACTCACTCTGTAGACCAGGCTGGCCTTGAACTCACAAAGATCCGCCTGCCTCTGCCTCCCAAGTGCTAGGATTAAAGTTGTGCGCCACCACGCCCGGCTTCAATGAAAATTACATTCCTATCTGGGAATGGTGGTACATACCTTTAATCCTAGCATTTCTGGAAGCAGAGGCAGGAAGATTTCTGTGAATCAAATCTCTGAGTTCAAGGCCTGCTTAGTCTACACAGCAAATTCCAGGCTAGCCAGAGCTACATAGAAGACCCTGTCTCAATAGAAAATTACATTTCTTTGGTCTTTTTGAGACAGGGTCTTCCTATAGCCCCAACTGGCCTGGAACTCACTGTGTAGTGAGTGGCCTTAAACTCATCAAGATCCTCCTGCCTCTAACTCCTGAGTGCTGGGATTAAAGGCATGAGCCACCTCACCTGGCAGAAAATTACATTTCTAATGAGTGATATTATCAATAAATGACAACAAAGCATAATTTTGTGACTGTAGGCATAATGAGAAATTAAAGTCATTAATAATTCTATTATGGAGTGTAAATACATAGCTGTTCAGTTTTTTTTACTGCAAAATGTCATTTTAATATTTTTAGTACTGAGGGTTGTTTGAACCTAGGGCCTCACACACAGTAGGCAAGCATTCCATGCTAAGAACTGTGTACCAGCTCTTATTATACTTTTCTTCTGTGATAGAGTTTTGCTAAATTACTCAGACTGGCCCTTGAATACTCTTGGCCCAAATTGGCTCTTGAATTGTCTTTGTATCTTAGGCAAGCCTTGAACTTGCAATCTTCCTGCCTCAGGCCTCCCAAGTAGTTGAGATTATTGGTCTATATCATCAAGCCTGGCTCTAAAATGTCCTTTTGAGGAAGAGTTGGAAAGACGATATTGAAAACAGTGACTTCGAGTATAAAAATATTTCTTTGGCTTAAAATAAAAATACACTAAAAGATAAATCATTAATTTGAACACTTTATAAATTATTGAAAATTACAGGCAATATCTCTGATTTCCTTTATTTTAATTTGTTAGGCTGTCTAAGAATTCATTATGTGAGCCAGGTGTGGTGGTGTATGCCTTTAATCTCAGCAACTTGGGAGGCAGAAAAAGAATTCATTCTGCAGCCCACACTGGCCTCAGACCCACGGTGATCCTCCTGCCTTGATCTTCAGGGTGCTGGGATTATAGGTGTTATGGCTTTCTTAAAAACAAAGCAAAAAAGAATTACGTAAAGATCCACAGAAATGTTTCCATCAGATGACAAATGACTGCTCTTTGGTCCCTCCTTATCCAACAGAGGGCGCTCTTGCTACAAACCTAACTGTCCCTACAGACAAACATGTTAGAAACCCAGGGGGAAAAGACACAAAAGAGAAGAGGAGGAAGATTCAGGTGTTAGATTGTGTTTGCATGGTGTTTGCAACATGGCGTCTCTTCCTTACATCTGTGTTAGATACAATATATTGTATATAATATTATATATGTAATTTTTTTTTTTTGGTCTTTTTTAGACAGGGTCTCCCTTTAATCCCAGCTGGCCTGGAACTGGCTATGTAGACCAGGCTCACCTTGAACTCACAGAGAGCTGCTTGCCTATGCCTCCTGAATGCAAGATTTAAAGGCATGTGTCACCACCCCCAGCTAGGAATGACATTCATTCTCTCATTCTCTCTCTGTCTCTCTCTCTCTGTCTCTCTCTCTCTGTCCCTCTTTCTCTCTTTCTCCCTGTAGTGCCAGATGTCTGGCCTGGAAGTTACTACGTTCACCAGGTTGACCTGGATCTTACAGAGGGAGGTTCACCTGCCTCTGCCTCCTAAGTGCTAGGATTAAAGGGATACACACCATGTCTGGCTGTATTTCTTTTATTTTTGTTGTGCTGGGAATCAAATCCAAGGCCATAAATATGTTAGAAAACACTCTTCCATTGAGATATCTCTTCAGCCTGAATGACTTATTTATTAAAAAAAATTTTTAATAGATAAAATCTCACACTGTAGTCCTGGCTGTCCTAGGACTCAGTGTGTAGCCCAGGCTGTCCTAGGACTCAGTGTGTAGTCCAGGCTGTCCTAGGACTCAGTGTGTAGCCCAGACTGAGGTTAAAGGCTTGTGCCACCACACCTGGCATTTATTTTATTTAAATTTTCATCTTACAAAACAACAGTCTTTTAAATTTTATGTGTTTTTGTTTTATGTGTCTGTTTTACCCATATGTGTATAAGTGCACCAATGCCTAGGAAGGTCAGAAGAGGCCTCAGATCCCCTGGAACTAGAGTTAAGGATGGTCGTTAGCTGCCATGTAGGTGCTGGGAAAAAAAGCCAGATCCTCTGCAAGAGCAGCCAGTGTTCTTAACCACTGACCATTTCTCTAGCTCAAGTAGCAGGTTTTTTAAAGGCATTAAAAAATGTGTGTGTGTGTGTGTGTGTGTGTGTGTGTGTTGTGTGTGTGTGTGTAGCCATGTTATGTGCAGATGCCTCTGATCTGTGCTCAGCCTGCTTTCTTATACAACACAGTGCTGGGGGTGGCACTGCCCACAGTGGGTTGGGCCCTCCCACATTATTCTACAATCAAGAAAATGCCCCACAGACGTGGCCACAGGTCAATCCGATGGAGAAAATTCCTCAGTTGAATGGAGAAAACTCTTCCCAGGTGTCAAGTTGACCACTGAAATTATCCAGCACCAGTACCTCCATGATAAAAGTGCCATTACTGCACTAATAGAGATCATTTGTGAGGGCACGTCATAATGCTTTGCAGGCTTTACATCTTGGTAGGATCATTGATTTGACAGCTTGCGTAATATCTTCTGATACTGAGAGCTAGTCTTCCGGGAGGAAGCTTGTAGGTCAGTTACAACTGGATTGTTCCAAGTCCTGTGTCTGAAGTATGTTGTATCTTCAGCAATAGGGTCTCACCTTCAAGTTATGGGAGGCAATCAAGGGCTGTGACAATACCATGTATTATTTTGATCTCTCTGACCAACAACTTGAAGGCAGGTTTTCTTTGGCTGGCACTATGGTTTTTGTTCATACAGCCTTCATGTACTTTATACTCATGAACTCACATGTATACTGTTTGTGTATTTTTCAGTAGGCTGTTGAACTAATACATTTCCCTCTGGTTTTTCATACAGCCTGAGTGTTATATTCTCTCTCTTTTCTCTTGGGAGAGAGGATTTTGCTACATAGCACCCCTCCTTCATCAGGTATTGAGATTACAGGCTTGTGTCAAAATGCCTGCCTCTTGGGCCTAGCTCTCTTTTATTATTTCTGTTCTTTTTTCTTTTCTCTCTTCTCTCTCCCTCCTCTCTTTCTTTCTTTCACTATGTAGATCAGGCTGGCCTTGAACTTGCAGAAATCCACTTGCCTCTGCCTGCCTTGAGCTGGTATCAAAGGCATGGGGCACCACACCCATCCTTTTATCTTTTTTTTTTTTTCTAAGTTTTACTTAAGCCATGTGTGGTGGCGCACGCCTTTAACCCTAGTGCTTGGGAGGCAGAAGCAGGCAGATCTTTGTGAGTTCAAGGCCGGCTTGGTCTACAGAGCAAATTCCAGGACAGCTGGGGCTACAGGGAGACTTTGTCTCGAAAAGACCAAAAAAAGTTTTACTTATTTTAATTTTTTGTTTATGAGTATTTTGCCTACATGTAAGTGTACCCACATCTTGCAGTGCCTTCAGAGGCCAGAAAAGAGTGTCAGATCTGCTATGTGGGTGCTGGGAACCGAACTCATGTCCTCTGGAAGAACAGCCAGTGCTCTTTATTTTTATTTTTATTATTTTTTTAGTTTTTATTTTTTTACTGGATGGGCTGGGTAGGCTGCTCAGTAGCCAGTGCTCTTAACTGCTGAGCCATTTCTCCAGTCTCTCTCTCTCTTTCTCATCCTTTTTTCAGTGTTGGGGCTCAAACTCAGGGCCTTGCACATGCTAAGATACAGTTCTACCATTATGCTACAACCCAGTTCCAATTAATTAAACAATATTGTGTGTGTGTGTGAGTTTGATCGCCTGCTGTGCATGGAACTCAGAACATCTGGCTAGAGTCCACAGGAAAGAGCCTAACACTAACCTACACTCCCAGCCCACAAACAGACTTTTAAACCTGAAGAATTCATGGTGGAACATTATGAAGGAATTTTCTAGGAGTAAAGCGTTAATATTGTTTGAAAATTTACCATACTCTAGGAACTTTTATGGTGATTATCTCAATTTTCGCATCAATTAATGCAAGGTAACTGCTGTAGCACTTGCCCGTAATCTCAGGCTGGCCTCGAACTCCAGATCTTTCTGCCTCCATCTCTTGAGTGCTGGGATTACACCTTATTTATGTGGTGTTGAGGATATAATCCAGAGCTCTGTGCATGCTAAGTAAGCACTCTACCAACTTCCTGTTTCTTATTTGCAAACAATCCTGGGGAAGATCAAGTAATGTGCCTAAAGTCATGCAGGAAGCCACGCCAGAGAGTTCGGACTCTAAATGTCTGTCTCCAAGAGAGAAAACACCTTGAACTGAAGTTGGTCAGGTGACTCCCAGACAGTCTGCCACAGTCACAGTGTTCTCATCAGGGCTCAGCTACCTAGCAGCAAAGGTGAGAACTTCAAACAGACAAGGTCCGGGCTGTCACAGGGAAAGATATTCACCGTACCTCATTTGAGAAAGGAGACTTCTGTGTGTCCCCCCCCACCCTGCAGCACCATTTCTTCTCCTTCCCTTGTTCCCCTTTCCTCCTTCCACTCCGCTCTCCTCCCCCTCCCCTTCCCTCCCCTCCCCTTCCCTCCCCTCCTTTTCCCTTTGAAGTAGGAACTCATGTGTTCCAGGCTTTCCTTGAACTCACCATGTAGCTAAAGACAGCCCTGAATTTTGATCCTCCTTCCTCCATGTTCTGAGTGCTGGGATTACAGGTGTGTGCCATCATCCCAGTCTTAATGTGGCATTTTTTAAAAATAATTTTTATTTATTTTATTATGTGTATGAACGTACTGTCTGCATGTAGGTCTGTGCACCTGTGTCGTGCAATGCCACAGATATCAGAAGAGGGCATTGGATTCCCCTGGAACTGGAGTCACAGATGGTTCTCAGCCGCCATGTGGGTGCTGGGGATCGAACCTGGGTCCTCTGCAAGAGCAGTCGGTGCTCTTAACCTCTAGGCCATCTCTCCAGCCCCAATGTGGCAGTTGTTTGCCCCAATGTGGCAGTTCTTTCATTCTATTAATGTAGGGATATACATCCTATTATTATTATTTTTTTTTGTCTTTTTGACACAGGGTCTCTTTGTACATCCAGCTGTCCTGGAACTCGCTTTGTAGACTAGGCTGGCCTTGAACTCACAGAGATCTTCCTGCCTCTGCCTCCCAAGTGCTAGGATTAAAGGCATGCACCACCACATGTCCTATCTTTAAAAGAACAGCAATGAAAGTTTCAACTATGTCAAGAAACAGGACTCAAAATATAAACAGTTGTAAAAGCATACAGCATTTTTGTTTATTTTTACATAATCTTTTTTATGTGTATGAGTGTACTGTCTGCATGTAGGTCTGTGCACCTGTGTCGTGCAATGCCGCGGAGGTCAGAAGAGGGCATTGGATTCCCCTGGAACTGGAGTTAAAGATGGTTATTAGCCTCCAGGTGGGTGCTGGGCATTGAACCCGGGTCCTCTGCAAGAGCAGTTGGCGCTCTTAACTGCTGAGCCCCAGCATATGGCATTTTTGGACACATCAAAGAATACTTTCATCTAACTCTTGTGCTTTGTTCTCCTCACCCAAGGAAGATGGACAGCATCTCACTCTGTAACCGAGACTGGCACTGAGTTTATGACAGTCCTGCTGCCTCACCTTCCGAGTGCCTCAATTACAGAGGTAAGCTGCACAGTCTGTTTTGCTTTGTTTTGTTTTATTTTGTTTGGTCTTTTTGAGACAGGATCTCCCTTTATTCCCAGCTGGGCTGGAGCTCTATGTAGACCAGGCTGGCCTTGAATTCATAGAGATACACCTGCCTCTGCCTCCTGAGAGCTGGGATTAAAGGTGTGTGCCACCATGCCCTGCCTAAGAGGGTTCTTAGTCACCATGTGGGTGCTAGGAATTGAACTCTGGTCCTCTGCAAGAGTAGTCAGTGCTCTTAACCGATGAAGCATCTCTCCAGCCCCTGCACAGTCTGTTTAATATTTTTATTTATTTATTTATTTTATTTATTTATTTTATGTGTATGAATGTACTGTCTGCATGTAGGTTGGTGCACCCGTGTCATGTAATGCC
>VZQC01007300.1:242260-271202 GCA_009823505.1 Rhizomys pruinosus
CTCTCTCATCTGGTGAGTTTGTCTTGCTGCTGTGATCAACCTTTCGGATCCCAGCGTGTACTGAGACTGGCAGATCTCCTGGAATCCATTCGGGCCTTCAGCACTAGACTGGGACTCCTGAGACATCCAGCCTTGTGGACTGAGCAGTTCCCTGGATTCCGGGCCTCTCCAGTTCGGCGCTACTGTTGAGCTCCATCACGTGAGCAAATCAATAAATTGTATATAGTTATATATATTCATCCTGTTGCTTCTGTTTCTTTAGAGAACCCTGACTAATACACTCCCCAAGCATGCTCAGGTGCTAAACTGATGGTGGAAATTCCCAGGTGAGAGATCCTCTTCCCAGGTATGTCTAGGTTTGTGTCAAGTTGACAAAAGCTAACTATGACAGATGTGTAATCCTAGTGTGAGACTTTATCTCAAAAACAGTAATAAGGGGGCCTGGAGAGATGGCTCAGCAGTTACGAGCACTGGCTGCACTTGCAGAGGACTCAGGTTCAATTCCCGGGTCCCACATGGCGGCTAACAACCGTCCATAACTCCAGTTCCAGGGAAATCCAACACCCTCTGCTGACCTCTGTGGGCATTGCCTGATGTGGGTGCACTTACATATATGTAGGCAATGCACTCCTACACATTAAATAAAATAATAAAAAAAATATTTAACAGAAAAGTAAAAGAACCAGTGAGATGGCTCAGTGGGTAGAAACACTGGAGTCAAGTGGGATGATTTGAGTTCGATCCCTGGGACCCATATGGCAGAGGGAGAGGACCAACTGCAGAAAGTTGTCCTCTGACCTCCACATGTACCCATGGCAGAGGTGTGTGCACACAAAGAAATGGGTAAATGCAAAAAATTCATACAAAAGCAAAATAACACAAAAAAGGTGACCAAGTCTTATTGCCTATTCAATTAAGTCCAAATCTTTGCTTCCCATTTGAAGCCCCTTGTAGTTTGCTGGTTGTCTCCTTTCTAGTCTTATTTTCCACCAGCTTATCCTCACCAGATGTCCTCTCCTGCTACATAAGACTCCCACTAAATTCCACTTTCTGCTCCCTTTTTGAGGTATTGATCCTTCAGCCTATGCTGTTCTTGATCATCGATCAATACCCAGCTTCCATTACACTACAGCTGATTCTTGTATGACCTCCCAATACCAGAGATCTTGTGTATCACTTATAATGGAATTGTGTTAAAACAATAGTTTTAGCTTTTTACTATCAGCTAATGATCAAGCTTGCAATCTGTCTGATGGTCTAATAATTTTGTTAAATTTGTGGGAAGCGGCTGGGCGTGGTGGCAGATGCCTTTAATTCCAGCACTCAGGAAGCAGAGGCAGGAAGATCACAGCAGTTCGAGGCCAGCCTAGTCTATACAGTGAGTTCTAGACTGGCCAGGGCCACATAGTAAGACCCTATCTGAAAAAAACAAAATGTGCCCTAAACTAAATTCATATTCAAATCTCTCCCTTTATACTGGTTTTCTTTATAACTCTATGTGTGAGAATACAGACAGATAGCTTTAGTTAAGGAACACATGTTGTATTTCTTTGAGGTAATCCTCTTGCCTCAGCTTCCTGAGTGCTGAGATTACAGTTATGAGCCCAGGCCTGGCTAGTAGAATTTTTATGTTATTTAATCTAAAATAGTTCCATGCCTCTTTTGAAAATATTTTATTATTATTATTATTATTATTATTATTATTATTATTTTATGTGTTTGAGTGTATTGTTTGCATGTGTGTCCCATGTCATGCAATGCCCATGGAGGTCAGAAGAGGACATTGGACCCCCTGAAGCTATTTGAATATTATTTTCATTATTAACACAGATTTTAAAAATTCTTTAAGTTGGGCATGGAGTGCACACTTTTAATCCCAGCACCTGGGAGGTAGAGGGAGAGGCAGGCAGATCTCTGTGAGTTCAAGGCCAGCCTGGTCTACAGAACGAGTTGCAGGCCAGCTGGGACTAAAAGGGAGACCCTGTCTCAAAAATACTCCCCCCTCACCAAAAAAAAATAAAAGTGGCTGGGATCAAAGGTGTGCGCAACCACACCCGGCCTGAGACAGTTCTTAGTCGCCCTATGGGTTCTGGAGTTAGAGACGTTGTTAGTCACCGTGTGGGTGCTGGGAATTGAACTCAGCAGAGCCGGAGCAGAGCTGAGCCGTCTCTGTAGCCTAGGCCGGCACTGAGTTTATGACACCCCCTCCTGCCTCACCTTCCGAATAGTGCAGTTACAGATGTGAGCTGCACAGTCTGGTTTTTTGTTTTTGTTTTTGTTTTTTTGTTTTTTTGTTTTTGGGTTATTTTGGTCTTTTTTGAGACAGGGTCTTCCTTTAGTCCCAGCTGGCCTGGAGCTTTATGTAGACCAGGCTGGCCTTGAACTCACAAACATAAAATATGAAAACTTTAAAAATCATTAAAAATTTTTAATGTCACTATTAACTCATGGATTTTTTTTTAGAAAAGATTTATTTTATTTTAATTATGAGAGAGAGAGAGAGAGAGAGAGAGAGAGAGAGAGAGAGAGAGAGAGAGAATTTGTACATGTGAGTGCAAGCACCTGCAGAGGCCAGGGCATTGGATCCCGGGTAGCTGGAGTTACAGGCACGCAACCTGGGTGCTGGGAGCCACACTTGGGTCCTCTGCAAGTGTAGCAGAAACACTTAAGCATCGAGACATCTCTTCAGCCCTCATGAATTCTTTGTAATTCAATACGTTGTTATATTATAAGTTGCTAGCATGTGTATAATAAATATAACCATTTTTATTTTTGTTTTTTATATCCCCTAATATGAACAAGGAACCTTTTCAAATGGGCTCAGGTATCTTTTGGCTTGATCACAGCAATTTATAAGCACTTTAGCCACAGGGAAATGTATTAGGATTACATTGTGGTTTCTTAGACCTGTCTATGCTAACAGCCATTTCTCCAAGAAGTTAGGCGGGTATGGTCCTGCACGCCTTTAATCCTAGCACTTGGGAGGCAGAGGCAGGCGGATCTCTGAGTTCAAGGCCAGCCTGGTCTACAGGGTAAGTTCCAAGCCAGCTGGGGCTGTAGGGAGACCCTGCCTCAAAAAAAAAAAAAAAAAAAAAAAGAAAGAAAGAAAGAAAGAAAGAAAAAAAGAAAGAAAGAAAGAAAGAAAAGAAGTATTGTTTCCCTGTGGAGAATAATTTTTACCACAATCTGGGCACTAGTTTTGTTCATGGTCACTGGAATGAGTTACTAGTATAACAAATACAGTATGAATATATAGCTTTAGAGATAGCAGTGAAAATAATGAATATACATACACAATAAATATACATACATATTGAAACCTCTAACTTCTTTATTATTTTTTTTTAATTTTTCTATTATTATTTTTTATGTTTATGAGTACTGTCTGCATGTAGGTTGGTGCACCAGTGTCATGCAATGCCACACAGGTCAGAAGAGGACGTTGGATTCCCCTGGAACTGGAGTTAAAGACGGTTCTCAGCTGCCATGTGGGTGCCGGGGATCGAACCCGGGTCCTCTGCAAGAGCAGTTGGTGCTCTTAACCACTGAGCCATCTCTCCAGCCTCCTATTTATTAATTTTTTATGTGTATGAGTGTACTGTCTGCATGTAGGTTGGGTGCTTGGTGCACCCGTGTAGTGTAATGCTGTGGAGGTCAGAAGAGGGTGTGGGATTCCCCTGGAACTGGAGTTAAAGACGGTTCTTAGCCGCCATGTGGGTGCTGGGAATCGAACCAGGATCCTCTGCAAGAGCAGTTGGAGCTCTTAACCACTGAGCCATCTCTCCAGCCCGAAACCTCTAATTTCAACTCAATATTATACCACCTGTTAGGTCCGGGTTCGGGATGAAAAGCCAAGATGGTGTGGACTGGGAGGTCTTCTCTTCTGGCCAGAAACTGGAGTTTGCAAAAGCGTGAGAAGAAAACCTATGCAGCAGGGACTGGCGGAGCTAACGCCTGATTCCAAAGAGCTCACCGGATCCGAGTTTCACTTTCCGGCTTTCCCCTGGACTAGGTGGCCAGATTCTAACCCTCGCCATCTTCTCTCTCTGGCCCTGTGAGACCCCTAGCCTGGCGGGAGGCCGTTACCCTTGGCCTTTCTCTCCTGTTTTCCTTTCAATTCCTTCACCTTTCATTCCTTTCAGTCCCTGTGGGCCATGGGTTCCACCCAAGAGCTCATTCTGCTTCCCTTGGAATAAAGTCTGCCTTTGTTTACTTTTTTTTTTTAAGCCAATTTTTATTGAAGCTTTGTGCATTTCATACAAAATTTCCAATCAAGTCTAGACCCAATCCCGTTCATTGCCCTGCCCCCTTCAGGTTTGATTACTTTTAATTCAGACTGACTTGGCCTTCTTCTCTTCATCAGGAAACCTGACACCACCTGGAAACGTTCTGGAGTTCTTTCAGAAACTGATATTTGAAATGAAGTTGAAATAATGTTTAAAAGTCAGTCATGCAAAAATCTAGAGACAAAGGTTTACAGTCAGAAGGAATGACAAGGACGAGGGCCCGAGGCAGAAATAAACAAGGTAAGTTTGAGAGGCCAACTAGCCAGTGTGGCTGGGCTGCAGCAAGTGACTGAGGAGGAAATCGATCCACAAGAAGGAGCCATATGCGAAACTGTGTAGGACACGATCTGGGAGTCTGGAATTATTTTAGTGAAACAGGAAGACATGTGTGGTCATCTGTTCTATGATCTAAAAGGTTACTTGAAAGGTTACATGGAGAGTCGGGTGTGGTAGCGCAGGCCTTTGATCCTAGCACTTTGGAGGCAGAGGCAGGCGGATCTTTGTGAGTTCAAGGCTAGCCTGGTCTACAGAGTGAGTTCCAGGCCAGCTGGGGCTACATGGAGACCCTGTTTTGAAAAGACCGAAAAAAGGAAAAAAGAAAAAAAGAAAAAAGAAAGGTTACATGGAGAATGAATAGTTAAAAAAAAGCAGGAAGATGGCAATGAGGTCTGCAATAATCTAGGCAAGATAGAATAATGACTTAGATGAGAACAGCAACAGATGACAGAAAGTGAAGAACAAATCTGAAGTATATTTGAAGGTAGAGGTGGATCTCTGTGAGTACAAGACCAGCCTGGTCTACAGAGTGAGTTCCAGGCCAGCTGGGGCTATAGGCTATAAGGAGACCCTGTCTCAAAAAAACAAAACAAAACACAAAAAAGAGCAGAAACATTTGTAAAGTATACAATTGTATAAACTCCATCAGAAGACAGGCATGGTAGTATACCCCTTTAACCCTACCACTCAGGATATGCAGATGGAGCATGTGTACCCTAAGGTTACATGAGTCAGAGGCTAGCCTGGGCTACCTGAGAACTTATTTCAAAGAACAAAAGCCAGGGGCTGGAGAGAGAGAGAGAGAAAGAGAGAGAGAGAGAGAGAAGGGAGAGAGAGAGAAAGCTCAGTGAGCTCCTACCTCTTGCAAAGGACCTGAGTATGGTTCCCAGCACCCACATGGTAGTTCACAACTGCCTGTAACTCTAGCTTCAGGGGATCTTGCAGCCTCTTCTGGACTCTGCAGGCATCTACACATAACTATGGAATATCTATCTATCTACACACACACACACACACACACACACACACACAAGTTCTTAAAAAGAAAAAAAATACCCAGACTCAAAAATATATATACTGAATGGGATTGTTCTGCAGATAAGAGAGTGCAGGGAGAAAAAGTGGTGAGTGTCAAGACAAAGCCATGAAAGCTACCCACGAGGAGCAGTGAATTGGAAAAATATTGTCTGAGAGAGCGTCTCCTGGCCTCAAACTTACTGAGTAGCTGAGCCTGACCTTGAACTGATCTTCCTGCCTTCCCAGCTGGGGATGGGATTACAGGGCCAGGTCACCACAGCCGGTTGGTTTGAAGCCGTGCTGAAGATGGGTACCAGGTCTTTGTGCACTCTGTACAAGCACCACAGATAAAAAGCACCACACATGCCATGTGTGGTGGTGCACACCTTTAATCCCAGCACTCGGGAGGCAGAGGCAGGTGGAGTTCTGTGAGTTCAAGGCCAGTCTAGTCCATAGAGCGAGTTCCAGGACAGCTGGGACTAAAGGGAGACCTGGTCTCAAAAAGACCAAAACCAAACAAAAACCAAACAACAACAACAAAACAAAACAAACAAACAAAACAAACAAAAACCCAACCACACATACCTCTTTGTAAACCTGGCAAACCAGAAGCCCATGGAGCAACATGTCTAAAATACTGACAGAAACAAAAACTATTGATGAATGAACTCTATACCCAGTGAAGATGTGTTCCAAAAATTATGTGATGAAGATAATTTTCAGTCAGACAAAAGTGGAAATAATCCATTATCAACATCTAGAGACACAACTGTGTTAAAGGAAGTTTTTCAAACAGAAAGAATACAAGATGGAAATTAGGAGCTAAGTAAGTTTAGTGCATTAGAAATAGCAAATACTAGGTAAATGTAAATTTTTCATGCCCTCTTCTGACCTCCATGGCATTGCATGACACCGGTGCACCAACCTACATGCAGACAGTACACTCATTCACATAAAAAAATACTAAGAAGCACTCCCATAAAATAAATACTGTGGTTAGACATAATGTCATGACAAACTAGTTTTTTCACATTCCTTTGATCTTATATTAGTCTAAAATATACATACATATCCTTCATCCATATACCAAAACTTCCCAACTCTGAAAATAAATGGTAGCTTAGTTCTAGAACCTGTAAAGGGATTCACAATATAAGAGCACAGTTGTTTTCAGATCACATTAATGTTGCTCAGTTAGCCTTACAACTAGGTAATTGGCACTACCATCCACAGATGAGGGATACCATTTGTTTGTTTTTCTGGGACTGTATTACTTCACTTAACATGATATCTTCTAGTTCTATCCATTTACCTTCAAAGTTCATGATGTCATCTTTTTTTTTCTTTTTGAGCCCCAGCTGGCCTGGAACTCACTCTGTAGACCAGGCTGGCCTTGAACTCATAGAAATCCACCTGCCTCTGCCTCCCAAGTGCTAGGATTAAAGGTGTGCACCACCACACCCATCCGATGTCATCTTTCTTTACTGCATAGAACTCCATTGTGTAGATGTACCACATTTTCTCTATCCACTCATCAGCTGAGGGGCACTTGGGTTGGTTCCAGCTCTTCACTATTATTGTGAAGAGAGCTGCAATAAACATGGCTGTGCATATATCTCTGCAGTAAGAAGAGTCTTGTGGCTATATACCCAGGAGTGGTATGACTGGGTCAGGTGGCAAGCTCATTTTGAGTGTTCCAAGGGTTCTCCACACTGCTTTCTGTAGTGGCTGTACGAGTTTACATTCCCACCAGCAGTGGATGAGTGTTCTCCTTTCCCCACAACCTCTCCAACATTTGGTATCATTTGTTTTCTTGATCCTAGCCAATTTTATTGGAGTGAGATGATATCTTAAAGTGTTTTTTTAAATTTTATTTATTTTTTATGTGTATGAATGTACTGTCTGCATGTAAGTTTGTGCACTCGTGTCGTGCAATGCCCCGAAGGTCAGAAGAGGGTGTCGGATTCCCCTGGAACTGGAGTTAAAGACGGTTCTCAGCCGCCATGTGGGTGCTGGGGATTGAACCTGGGTCCTCTTCAAGAGCAGTTGGCGCTCTTAACTGCTAGGCCATCTCTCCAGTCCCTAAAGTGGTTTTATTTTATGTTTCCTTAATTATTATCGATGTTGAACACTTTTTAAGATGTTTCTCAGCCATCTCTAATTCCTCACTTGTGAAGTCTCTGTTCAGCTCTTTTCTCCATCTTTTGAGTGAGTCATTTGATTTCTTTCTTTGTTTTTTGAGTAGTTTATATATTCTGGAGATCAATGCTTTGTCAGATGTGTCTGCGGTGAAGGTTTCCTCCCACTCTGTGGGATTTCTCTTCACTTCCTTGATTGTTTCTTTTGATGTACAGAAGCTTTTGAGTTTAATGAGGTGTGGTTTGTCAATTGTCCATCTTATTTCTTGTGCAGCTGCTGTCCGATTTAGGAAGTCTTTTCCTATGCCTATGTCTTGTAGTCTGCTGCCAACTTTTTCTTCTATCACCTTCAGAGTTTTGGATTTCACGTTGATTCATCTGGTGTTGGCTCTTGTACAGGGCAAGAGGTAGGGGTTTAACTTTATTCTTCTACAAGTGGTGATCCAGTTTTGCCAACACCACTTGCTGAAGATGCTGTCTTTCCTCCATTGTTTCTTCTTGGCCCCCTTGTCAAATATGAGGTGGTTGAAATTGTATGTGCTCAAGTTTGGATCTTCAGTTTTGTTCCATTGGTGAACAGGTCTGTTTTCGTGCCAGTACCAAGCCATTTTTATGACTATATCCCTGTAGTATAGTTTGATGTCTGGTATAGAGATCCCCCCTGTATTGCTCTTTTTGCTCAGGGTTGCTTTGGCTATTCGGGGTCTTTTATTATTTCATATGAAATTAAGGACTCCCCCCAGGCCTGTGAAGAAACTCTTGGGGATTTAATTGGGACTGCATTGAATCTGTATATTAATTTGGGTAGAATGGACATTTTTTACTATATTCATTTTTCCAATTCATGAGCATGGGAGGTCTTTCCATCTTCTGATGTCTTCTTCAATTTCCTTCTTCAGGGGTTTAATTTTTTTTGTAGAGATCTTTGGTGTCTTTAGTTAGGTTTGTTCCTAGGTATTTTATTGTTTTTGAGGCTACTGTGAGTGGGAAGGTCTCCTTGTATTCCTTCTTCAGTTGCTTGTTGTTGGTGTAAAGAAAGGCTACTGATTTTTCTAGGTTAATTTTGTATCCTGTCACTTTACCGAAACTCTTAATCATTTCTAGGAGTTTTCTGGTGGAGTTTTTAGCATCCTTTAGGTAAACAATCATTAGCAAAAAGGGATAGCTTGACTTCCTCTTTTCCAATTAGTACTCCTTTAATTTCCTTTTCTTGCCTTATTGCCGTAGCAAGTGTTTCAAGCACTATATTGAAAAGGAGTGGTGACAGGGGCAGCCTTGCCGAGTTCTTACCTTTAAGGGGAATGCTTCTGTCTTTTCTCCATTTAGGATGATGTTGGCTGTGGGTTTCCTGTACATGGCTTTGATTACATTGAGGAATGATCCCTCCAATCCAATTTCCTCTAGTACTTTAAGCATGAAGTGATGCTGGATTTTGTCAAAGGCTTTTTCTGCATCAATTGAGATGATCATGTGGTTTTTGTCTTTCAGTCCATTTATGTGTTTTATGATATTTAATGATTTTCCTGTGTTGAACCATCCCTGCATCTCTGGTATGAATCCAACTTGAACATGATGGATGATCTTGATGTGGGTCTGTATGCTGTTTGCAAGTATTTTGCTGAGAACTTTTACATCTGTGTTCATTAATGAGATGGGTCTATAGTTTTCATTTTTGGTTGTATCTTTGCCTGGTTTTGGTATTAGAGTGATGCTGGCTTCATAGAAGGAATTTGGCAGATTTCCCTCTGCTTGTATCCTTCTGAAAAGTTTGACTAATAATGGTCGTAAGTCTTTTTGAAATGTTTTATAGAATTCTTCCATGAAACCATCTGGGCCTGGGCTTTTTTTAGTTGGGAGGTTTCTTATTACATTTTCAATTTCTTCATATATTATGGATCTGTTTAAGCTGCTGATCTCTTCTTGGTTAAGCTTTGGTGATTCCCAGAATTTCAGATATTCATCCATTTCTCTTAGGTTTTCAAACTTTAGAGTATAGTTGTTTTTTTTTTTTTTTTTTTTTNTTTTTGTCTTTTTGAGACAGGGTCTCCCTGTAGTCCCAGCAGTCCTGGCACTTACTCTGTAGACCAGGCTGGCCTTGAACTCACAAAGATCCACCTGCCTCTGCCTCCCAAGTGCTAGGATTAAATGCGTGTGCCACCACGCCCGGCGAGTGTAGGTTTTTGAAGTATTCCCGTATGGTTGTCTGGGTCTTTTCATTGTCTGTTGTGATATTTCCCCTTTCATCATGGATTCTATTGATTTGGAGTTGCTCTTTCTTTCTTTTGGTTAACTGGGCTAGAGTTCTGTCTATCTTGTTTATTCTCTCAAAAAACCAACTTTTGATTCATTGATTTTTTTTGTATTGTTTTCTTTGTTTCTATTTCATTGATTTTTTGCTCTAATTTTTGTTGTTTCTTCCTGTCTGTTGCATTTGTTGCTGTCTCTCAAGTGTTTTTAGCTGCAGTGTTAGATCATTCACTTGTGCTTTTTCTGTTTTTCTAAAAAGGCATCCAGGGCTATAAATTTCCTACTTAGGATAGCTTTTAAAGTGTCCCATAGGTTTTGTTGTGTTGTATTATTATTTTTCCAGGAATGCTTCTATTTCTTTATTTCTTACTTGACCCATTCATTATTCAGGAGTATGTTTAGTCTCCATATGTTCTTGTAGATAGTAGAGCTTATCCTGGTGTTGATATTGGGCTTTATTGCACTGTGGTCTGATAGAATGCATGAAATTATTTCAATCTTTTTGAATTTGTTGAGGTTTTTCTGTTTCCTAGTATGTGTTCAATTTTGGAGAATGTTCTGTGGGGTGCTAAGTAGAAAGTGTACTATCCAGGGGCTGGAGAGATGGCCTAGTGGTTAAGAGTGCCAACCGCTCTTGCAGAGGACATGGGTTTGATCCCCAGTACCCACATGGTGGCTGAGAGCCGTCTTTAGCTCCAGTTCCAGGGGAATCCGATGCCCTCTTCTGACCTCCGCGGCATGGCAGGACATGGTGCACAAACCTACATGCAGACAGTACATTCATACACATAAAAAGACAAAATTTAAAAATATATATTAAAAAAAGAAAGTGTATTATCTGGTATTTGAGTGGAATATTCTCTAGATGTCTGTGAGGTCCATTTGGTGTATTATATCATTCAGTTCAGATGTCTCTCTGTTTATTCTTTGTCCAGTTGATCTTTCCAAAGGGCTCAGTGGGGTATTGAAATCCCCTACTATGAGTGTGCTGGGGTTAATCTGTACCTTGAGGTCCTGGAGAATTGTCTTTATAAAGTTTGGTGCGCCAGAGTTTGGTGCATATATATTCATGATTGTGAAATCTTCATGGTCAATTGTTCCTTTGATAAAGATATAATGGCCCTCTTTGTCTCTTTTGATTTCTTTTACTTTGAAGTCTATTTTGTCTGATATTAAAATAGCAACACCTGCTTTCTTTTTGTTACCATTTGCTTGGAATAATTTTTTCCATCCCTTCACTTTAAGTTGGTGCCTATCCTTGAGATTGAGATGGGTTTTTTGTAGACAGCATACAGATGGGTTTTGTTTCCTAATCCAATCTCCCAGTCTATGTCTTTTGATTGGGGAGTTTAGTCCATTAATATTTAAGCTTATAATTGAAAGATGTGTGTTGCTTCCTTTCCCCTTATTATCCATTTGCATTTTTAGTGTAGGTTTCTACTTCTGCAGTTATGCTTTTATTAATTTCTCTTTCTAGGTGCCTGGGGATAGTGGCTCCTTTCTTTTGTCCTTTGAATTGCTTCAAGTATTTTCTGAAGGGTTGGTTTTCCAGACATGTATTCTATCATCTTGTTTATGTCATGGAAGATTTTTCTCTCTCCTTCAACTATAATTGACATTTTTTTCTGGATGTAGTAAGCTGGGTTGGCATTTATAGTCCTTTAACACTGGGAATACTTTGCTCCACATTCTTCTTGCTTTTATAGTTTGCACTGAGAAGTCAGTTGTAATTCTGATGGGTGCAGGATATCTCCATACCATTATGTAACTTGTTGTTTTTCTCTTGTGACTTTCAGAATTTTCTTTGTTTTGGGCATCTAGCATTTTAACTATGATTTGGTGTGGGGAGATTTTTTCTGATCTTGTCTGTTTGGAGTTCTATGTGCTTCTTGTATTCGTATGGATTTGTCTTTTTTTAGTTTGGGGAAATTTTCATCTATTATTCTGTTGAAAATCTGATCAATACCATTCTCCTGGGATTCTTCTCCTTCCTCTATTACTATGATGCGGAGGTTTGATCTTTTCATAGTGTCCCACATTTCCTGGTTGTTCCACTTTTGTGTATTTAAATTTTTTTTTTAATTTTATTTATTTCTGTATGTGTATGAATGCACTGCCTGCATGCAAGTTTGTGCACCCGTGTTGTGCAGTGCCGCGGAGGTCAGAAGAGGGTCTCGGATTCCCCTGGAACTGGAGTTCTCCTGGAATTGGAGTTTCAGACAGTTCTCGGCCGCCATGTGGGTGCTGGGGATCGAACCTGGGTCCTCTGTAAGAGCGGTCGGTGCTCTTAACTGCTAGGCCATCTCTCCAGCCCGAATGGGAAAGGTGCAGGATATTGCCATACCAAGTTCTACCAACCCAGTGGGAGATTCCTACAGCGGATCCCCCTGGGGATGGCCAGGACACAGATCTTAGAGGAACAAATAAAGACAAAAGAAATCAAAGAATATAAAGAACAAATTAGAGAACTATCTCTCCAGCCCCCAAGAGAGGTTTATTAAGACACAGGATGTTCTTTCTCAGAGAGGTGAACCTTTCCCATGTTGTCCCTTCGTCGTGTCATTGTGTCCCATGTGTGTTTCCCTTTGCCTGTATTCCAATGTGAATCCCAAATGCTTCTTCACTGTGTTGAAGAAAATCCAGTTGAACACTCCTTCAGCAATTCCAGTTTGGGGGGGGGGCAGTGGCGGTGGTGCATGGATATGCCTCGCCCTGCATGCTTCAGGTGGTCCTGGGAAGTCCCAGATCTAAACTCTGTGCATTCAAGTCTCCCAGTGGCAACAGGCCCACCTTTTATACCAGCTATCAGGGTGACTCCGCCCCCACAGCCACACAAGGCAATGATTCAATTATCCAACAAACCGATGAAACAATTATCCAACAACCCAGTGACAGAATTATCCAACAATCCTCCTGGCTGAAGCACCCAGCTCCTACCTGTGCTCAGGTGGTCCTGGGAAATCCCCGATCTAAGCTCTGTGCACTCCAAAACTCTATTTTTTTTTTTTAAAAGCCATAGGTGGCCTGTTGTTACCATCCTGTAATCTCAATTACTCAGAAAGCCAAGAGAAGAGGGCTACAAGTTCAAAGTCTGCCTGTCCTACAGAGCAAGTTTAAGGCCAACTTATTGACTCTTGTCTTAAAGTTTCAAAAAAGAAAAAGTCTAAGCCAGACATGGTGGTGAGTACCTATAACCCTAGCACTTAGGAAGCTGAGGGAGAACGCCCCCCATGAGTCTGAGGGTAACTTGAACTAGGAAGTGAGTGCTTGCCTGATATGCAGAGGGCCCTAACTTTAATCTCCAGTACTTTAAAAAAAGGGATGTATTGTGGTGTTTCAAACAAATATAAGGAGCTAGAGAGATGGCTCAGATGTTAAAAGTACTGGCTGTTCTTCCAGAAGATTCCCAGCACCCATATGGCAGCTATAAGCCATCCTTAACTCCAGTTACAGGGATCTGAAACCCACTCTGGCTTCCATGGGCATTTCATGGGCATGATGCACTTACATACAGATAGGTGAAACACACTCATACATGTATAAACAAACAGCCAGGAATGGTAATGCAGTCCTTTAGACCCAGCACTTGAGAGGCAGAGGCAGGTAGATCTCTGAGATCAAGACCAGCCTGGATAAGTCTAAATAAGGAGTTCCAGGTCAGCTGAGGCTATGGGGAGACCCCCTCTCAAAAAACAACAATAGGGGCTGGAGAGATGGCCTAGCGGTTAAGAGCGCCGACCGCTCTTACAGAGGACCTGGGTTCGATCCCCAGCACCCACATGGTGGCTGAGAGCTGTCTGAAACTCCAATTCCAGGAGAACTCCAGTTCCAGGGGAATCCGAGACCCTCTTCTGGCCTCCGCGGCATTGCACGACACGGGTGCGCAAACCTGCATGCAGACAGTACACTGATACACATACAGAAATAAATAAAATTAAAAAAAAAACCAAAAAACAACAATAACAACAACATAACCAAACAAACAAAACAACCAACCAACTAACCAGCCAAGAAAGCAACACCAACAAGAAAAAAATAAAAATAAGGGGCTGGAAACAGGACATGACTCATTTCTTCCAGAAGAACCAAGTTCAGTTCCCAGTACTCACACTGTACTGCTCATAATCACCTGTAACTCCAGGTCCTGAGGATCCAACACCTTCTGGGGACACACACACACACACACACACACACACACACACACACACACCTTTTTGAGACGTTAGAAGATGCATGACAACACAAGAACAAGGAGTGGTTGGGGTGAAGAACACCGCTTTAAGATGCTTCTACTATACGCTGTGTACAATTAGATACAAATGCCTTGTAGACATATTTGAAGATCAGCCATGATAAGGACATATATTAACAAACAACAATCATGCAGAAAGTGGAGGTGCAGGCCTTTAATCCCAGCACTTAAGAGGCAGAGGCAGGAGATCTCTGTGAGTTTGAGGCCAGCCTGGTCTCATAACGAGTTTCAAAGCAGTCAAGTCACATAGTGAGCCCAACAAAACAAAAAACAGAAACAAAACAGAAAGAACCAAAAAATATACCAACAGTACTTTGAAGACTTGGATTATTTTTTATTTTCAAGAATTTTATATATTAGGTAATGAAATATGATAAATGCATCACATATACTCCCTCCCTCCAGCTCCCTTCACGTTCTCCCCCTCCCAACTTTGTTTTCTCTTTTGCTAACTCTTTAAGTCCAATTAGTGCGTCCATCCACAGACGCCTGGGAACTGGCCAGTGAGCACACCCTCCAAGAAGAGTGGCTTCCTCCAGCAGCTGTCAAGTAACATGGCGCCTCAGAAGGGGTTTAGTGCCCTGGTAAGGCCTGTAATATTGCAATAAGGAGAATCATTGGGGGCTCTCTCTTTTTTGTCTGAAATCCAGGCATTTGATAACTTTATCACTCCTTTCTCGTTCTAACTTACAATGGGAATAATTTAAGATCCTATTTTCTCCAACATTTGGAGGCATTTTGAAAGTATAAAACTAGAGGCTGGGGACATAGCTTACTTCTCGTGTAGCATATTCAAGACCTTGCTTTCCATTTCTGGCATCACTGAAAGGAAAACATCTAACTGCGATGTTCATTTCAAGGCAGTGTGATGATTGTACAAAGAACTACTGTCTCAGTGAAATTCCTAGTCATCCAGCAGTCTGGATCATGTTCAGTTCTGTTTCTGAGGTGAAATACTAGATCCTGTATCTGCCTCCTTCAGCCACTGAAGGGCACAATGCCTGGGGGCTTCTTTGGCTCCTAGAGGCAATGCACACCTCCTTTGGTTGTCCAGTTCTGATCCACTTACTCCATACCTAAAAGAGTTTCAGTTCTGTGTGAGTCCCAGAAGGACGAAAGGCTCCGCAACAGGCCCTGCTGCCAAACAAGTTGTGCTGCTTCTTGACCTGACCCAGCATGTCCATTCTACTAGAAATGTTGCCCTAGACAAGGAATGCTGCAGCAGATGCAAGCAGGCCACTGGGGCTAACCAGAGCCTGCCGGATTCAGATCAGTTTCTCTTTCTTTTCTTTCTTTCTTTTCTTTCTTTTCTTTCTTTCTTTCTTTCTTTCTTTCTTTCTTTCTTTCTTTCTTTCTTTCTTTCTTTCTTTCTTTCTTTTTTTTTCTTTCTTTCCTTTCTTCCTTCCTTCCTTCCTTCTTTCTTTTCTTTCTTTCTTTCTCTCTCTCCCTCCCTCTGTCCCTCTGTCCCTCCGTCCCTCCGTCCCTCTGTCCCTCCCTTCCTTCTCTTTCTACAGTGCCTCATGTAGCCCAGGCTCTTGAACTCACTGTGTAGCAGAGAGGATGACCTTGAATCTGTTCTTCCTGTCTCCACCTCCCATGTGCACAAATTTCAGATGCGCACTAACACGCTACACTTTAAAGCTATATTTTTTAAAAAATATATTTTTTATTTTTTATTTTATGTGTGTGAGTATATTGCCTGCATGTAGATAGGTGCACCTGTGTCCTGAAATGCCCATGGAAGTCAGAAGAGGGTGTCAGATCCCCTGGAACTGGAGTTAAGAGGTGGTTGTTAGTCCTCATGTAGTACTAAGAATTGAACCAGGTCTTCCACAAGAGCAGCCAGTGTTCTTAAGTCCTGAGTCTTCTCTCCAGCCCCCAAAGCTATATTTTCTTTCCATCAGTTACCATTCTCCTGGTAAAATTTTTTTCTCAAAAGTCTTAGGGCTTGTTGTTAGATCACTGAGACTTAACATGTGACCATAGTCAGCAAGTTACCATATGAGTTGAACACATGACCTGGATGCTGTCTGATTCAACAAAACATAATTAGGGATGCAGATCTGTACTTGATCAATAACTACAGTTGAGACATAATTGGCTTTGGGGAAGTACTGAAGGCGTGACTTCAGGTGTGACTTCTGGGTCCCTAGAAAAGTCCCTAGTAGGTTGCTGGGTGGGTCCTGGGACATAGATATATGCCTGGATGGTTCAGAGGAGATGAAACCAAGCCAGAAGGTTATTTCGGGATCCACAGCCAGAACTGAGACCACCCCCAGGGATCAGATGTGTTTCCCTCTGGCTTCCTGCGCTAGCAGCAGGACTGATCTCCGATTAGTGTTAGGAGAGCCTAGAGCCAAGACTTAGGAGTCTTTCCAGGGTCTGCTGTGGGATTAAGGTTGACAAACCTTCCCTGGGGACTCAAGTAGGCAGGTTTATCTTTGGGACTCTGTGTGATTGGCAGAACTAACGTCTGCCTGCTGCAAAATGGGGCTAGAGTCAAATTTCAGAGTTGTGTCTGTGTACCAGTAGGACTAACACCACCCAAAGTGTGAGTAGCTATAACTCCACACAAGTCTCTGGGAAGATTGTCATAGAGCAAGAATAAGGCCAAACAGGACTGTGTGTTGGGGAGGGGTCCGGCCATTTAGAGATCTGGAGCCTGAGTGAGATCTGCTACCTCATGGTTACTATATTTAGTTGTTCAACCACTTCTTGGATTTTGCTTATAACACAAAGTGATTTTTTCCCTAAGATAACTACTTTGTTTTGGTTTTTCAGATACTTGTAATCCAGAGAACTGGAACTATGGACAGTGAGATGGCTGTGTGGGTGAAGGCTTCTGACAACCTGAACTCGATCCCAAGGGCTCGTCATGGAAAAGAGAACCCACTCCTGACCTCCACCCATGCATGTCATGCTCTTCACACACACACACACACACACACACACACACACACAATGGTAATATATTTTTTGTTTGTTTTGAGAGAGTGTCTCCCTGTAGCCCCAAACTGGCCTTGACCTCACAGAGATCTACCTACCTGTGTGGCATGAACCACCTTTCCCCTGGATAATAAGATTTTAAAGAGAGAACTATAACTACTACCAAGTGGCATTGTGGCTTTTTATGATTATTGATTATACATTATGATCATTACACTGTATAATATACATGTTAATTATAAAATGGTTATGTCTGCATGTGTGTTAACATAAACATAGATTTCCCATGTTCCATTATTTATTATTATTATTATTGGTATTTTTTGAGATAGGGTCTCCCTTTAGTCCCAGCTGGCCTGGAGCTCACTCCATAGACCAAGCTAGCCTTGAACTCACAGAGATCCACCTGCCTCTGCCTCCTGAGTGCTGGGATTAAAGGCATGCACCACCACACCCAGCTATATTTTTTTTTATGTGTATGAATGTACTGTCTGCACATAGGTTGGTGCACAACTGTGTTGTGGGTGGTGAGAAGAAGGTGTTGGATTCCACTGGAACTGGAGTTAAAGATGGTTCTTAGCTGCCATGTGGGTGCTGGGAATCGAACCTGGGTCCTCTGTAAGAGCAGTCATCGCTCTCAACCACTGAACCATCTCTCTAGCCCCCCTCCCCAAGCTCCAAATGATCCATTGAAGGATATTTGTCCACGTAGCAAAAAATCTTGGATGATCATGACAGCAGGTCCCTCAGGTACAAAAAAGGAAGTGTGTTTACTATTATAAAATACTTGGTTTCTAGCCGGGCATGGTGGCGCACGCCTTTAATCCTAGCACTTGGGAGGCAGAGGCAGGCGGATCTTTGTGAGTTCAAGGCCAGCCTGGTCTACAAAGTGAGTTCCAGGACAGCTGGGGCTACAGGGAGACCCTGTCTCAAAAAGACCAAAAAAAAAAAATAAAATCAAAAAAAAAACACAAGAATACCTGTTTCTAATTTCGTAGGCTTCTCCCATCTAAATCTTTCCTCAACTTACTGCGTGCTAGGCTCTTCTCGATTCTACAATTCTCTTCTCTAGCTTGTGCTAGCTTTCTGCTCTCATCTCCTTCTCAGATTCACGCCGGTCATGGAGCTGAGACCAGAAAACAATGACCACAAATTATACTCTCTCCATCTAATGCTCATGAATAATTAAACTTAGTTGTTCGACCCAAACGAGAACATGAAACTCCTGCAAGTCTACATTGTCACTCTATGCAAAAAAAGCAACACTCATTAATCTTTCAGAGTTCTGTAAATACAAGAACGTATTTCCATGTCGAGACATTTGGGCGGATGCGTTGCTCGGCGATAGAACTCAGTCCTCCCGTCGGCAGGCAAACAAAACTCACATACAACTAGCCTCGACAACACCACCCTTTTCTTTCTAATTTTATATTTCATCCATTCCTGTGACTCAGAAAATGTAATCTACATAAGCAACTGTGAGCGCTGGTAATACGACCATTCGTAACTTTCACGTCTGCTTGCTATGCTCGTCTCCTGGGTCCTGGTCTGAATCAGACTTCACAGCTTATGTATCAAAGCTTACACCACTACGTTGCCTCCCACCACATTTTTGACCTGCGTTTTATAGACAGCTTCAGCACCAGCACTGTTCACTGGGCTTATTCAATAAATAGAACCACATCTGAGCAACTGCCTCCACTGGAGTTCGTCACACAATGCCATGACCAGGGAACACACATTATGTTCTGTACCGTAAGACAACTATTGGGTGCTAGTTGTGACGAGAGACGAGAGACAGGAGATGAGACGAGACGACGAAGAGAAGTAGAATTGGACCCTCGGATACTCATACTCTTAGCGGAATACCTCACTAACTGCTCTTTCTAGCCCAACCATTTTTTGAAACGGGTTCATGTAGTCAACGCCTAGGCACCCAAACCTCACCCTAGTAGTCAGAACTTATCATTATGCGAATTATCCAAATCCCTCCTGCCTACCTTCTCAAGACTGAAAATCCTACAGCAACAATTCTCTTTACGAACAATAAACCATCAAATGTGCCTAGGTTAAGAAATCATTATATATAGTTGATGTATAGATACTTCATCCATTTTACTATCATTTTATCTTCTCATATCTATAATGTCTATAATGCAGTAACTTTCAAATAGAACGCTCTGGATTGCACGCTACCCCTGGGCTCAAGAACACCCTCAGTTATACACAAAAAAAACAAAAAGAAGAACATATCATCTATAAGAAATGACACAGCATGCTTAAAACGAAGACAGAAATAAGTTATATCCAGACCTCAGGGATGGTGGTCAGTAATAGTCTTGTTGGCTTAAGCAAAAAGGGGGTTTATAAGTAAGACACAAAGATACCTTGTCAGAAGCTGGGGATATAGCTCAGCAGAAGAGCACTTGCCTGGCCATGTGCAGGGCTCGAGGTTCCAACAAGAGGCAGCTGCTAAGAGCACTGGTCATAGTTCTGATCACAGAGGGACATGTGGTTGTGTGCAGTTAGAAGGCGGGGAATCATACTCTCCTGAGCTCTCCTCTCCACTTTCCAGTTCTGGTGGAACTATGAGGATTAGATGGAACTGTGTTATGGCTCTGCCCCGGCATGATAGAGTTGTGATTTTAGGCTTTGTAAACCCCATGTTGCTTCCTCTCGGGGTGGAGAGTTGTTTGGGGCATTAGCCCCCTCTCCAGCTAGTAAAAGACTGTTGATTCATCACAAAACATTGTATCATTTCTCTGAGGCTATTACAAGGTCTACTTTGTTAATCATTTTTCTCAAGAGAAAGAAAAATTGGATCAATTACATGGAAACTAATCAGAAAAAAAGTTTAAAAATTATATAGTGTTGCTGGGCATGGTCGTTCATGCCTTTAATTCTAGCACTTGGGAGGCAGAAGCAGGTGGACCTTTGTAAGACAGAGGCCAGCCGTATCTACATAGTGAGTTCCAGACCAGCTAGAGCTACAGGGAGACCTTATCTCAAAAAGACCAAACCGAACCAAACCAAAAAACAACCCTCCTCCTTCCCCCACCTCCAAACTCCCAAACAACAGCAACAAAACATAGTTCGTGCCAAAAGTCCCTCAGAATCATAAATAAAAATTTGACTGGAGAACTCAATCCTGGCTAAGTAAAGCCATCCTGGACCTTCGAGCATGGCTGAGGGGGTTCTGAGAAACAGATGGGAAAAGGAAAAGAGAAGTATTTTCTGCATTCTTTGTAGTGTTCCAGGGTCCCCCAAAAGAACAAGTTAATATTGTTTACCCAAAATGCTTCTTCCCTCTCTTGCCTCAAACCACAGCTCCTCGATTCCAGAGACTAGTCAGAATGAGCCTAGTGCACTTCCTAGGGAAGTCTTAGGACCTGACCAAAGTTAGAGGCAACTTCCCTCTCTAGGATAGGCAGTAATGGATACTTCAGGACACCAGCAGACGGAGTCCAGTTGACATTTTCGGTTTCCCTATTCCTTATAGACCTAAAGCTGAAATCACTTATTTAGATTCAAGGATAGAGAGATGTACTCAGAACTTACAGCACAGCAGCACAAAAGGCTGGAGACGCATTTTCACTCCTTTTAACAACAGAGTCAGAGCTGAGTGTAATGGGACACACCTGTCATCCCAGCACCTCACTGGCAGAAGCAAAAGGATCAGGAATTCAATGCTAGCCTTGGCTACCTAGAGAGTCTGAGGCCCACTTAGGCTACAGATTGAGACTATTCACTAGGTTAAAATAAATTAATGAATTAAAAAAATACAATGGGGGTGCATGAAATTTGGAGGCTGATGTGATGGGGGCTCTGGGGAGAGTTGGGGAAGGGGAGTGACAAGTGGATATATCACGATGTATACATGTATGAAAATTTCAAAGAATTTATTAAAAAACCTTAAAATCACAAAACACCACCACAAACAAAAATTTCCTAGATCATAAATGATAGGCCTGGAGGTGAAGCTTGAGGCAAGCTTCCTTGCTTTACTGTAAAGGGCACATCTTATCTCTTGGAAAAGCATATGTCTTTTAGCCACAATAAGTTGAAATGGCAAAATTGACTCCATTTTGTTGTAACTGACTTTGTTTTACCCTGTCTTTCTGCCCAGCCGCTCCCACTGCAGCCAGCCAGCCAGAATGTCCCGTGGCAGCTGGGGTACACTATTTCTACAACCCTGGGAATCTTTCAGCCAGCCAGGCAGCACGTGCGGGGAGCAGGTCCTCTCACAACTCTACTCGCATGGAGTAAATGGAATCCCCTGTGGCTACAATTCTGAGAAACTTGTTTTTCCTAACTGAAACATTTTCGTTAACTAAAATCCTCCTTTTTAACTGATCTGCCCTGGTCCGGTGGAACTATGAGGATTAGATGGAACTGTGTTATGGCTCTGCCCCGGCATGACAGAGTTGTGATTTTAGGCTTTGTAAACCTCATGCTGCTTCCTCTCGGGGTGGAGAGTTGTTTGGGGCATTAGCCTCCTCTCCAGCTAGTAAAAGACTGTTGATTCATCACAAAACATTGTATCATTTCTCTGAGGCTATTACAAGGTCTACTTTGTTAATCATTTTTCTCAAGAGAAAGAAAAATTGGATCAATTACATGGAAACTAATCAGAAAAAAGTTTAAAAATTATATAGTATTGCTGGGCATGGTTGTGCATGCCTTTAATTCTAGCACTTGGGAGGCAGAAGCAGGTGGACCTTTGTAAGACAGAGGCCAGGGGCTGGAGAGATGGCCTAGCGGTTAGGAGCGCCGACGCTCTCGCAGAGGACCCAGGTTCGATCCCCAGCACCCACATGGCGGCCGAGAGCTGTCTGAAACTCCAATTCCAGGAGAACTCCAGTTCCAGGGGAATCCAATGCCCTCTTCTGACCTCCGCGGCATTGCATGACACGGGTGCACAGACTTGCATGCAGACAGTACATTCATACACATACAGAAATAAATAAAATTAATTAAAAAAATTAAAAAAATTATAAAAAAAAAAAAAAAAAGACAGAGGCCAGCCGTGTCTACATAGTGAGTTCCGGGCCAGCTAGAGCTACAGGGAGACCTTATCTCAAAAAGACCAAACCAAACCAAACCAAACAACAACAACAAAAAAACCCTCCTCCTTCCCCCGCCAAAACCCCCAAACAACAGCAACAAAACATAGTTCGTGCCAAAAGTCCCTCAGAATCATAAATAAAAATTTGACTGGAGAGCTCAGTCCTGGCTAAGTCAAGCTGTCCTGGACCGTGTGATGGTGGTCGGGCATGGCTGAGGGGCTTCTGAGAAACAGATGGGAAAAGGAAAAGAGAAGTATTTTCTGCATTCTTTGTAGTGTTCCAGGGTCCCCCAAAAGAACAAGTTAATATTGTTTACCCAAAACATGACATAAGACTTGAGAGCTAGCTGATTTACATGGTTTTAAATGTTTTTAAAATATTTTATTTATTATTTTATGTGTATGAGTGTATTGCTGGCACATAGGTAGATGCACCCATGTTGTGCACCCGCATTTCGAAATTTCCTCGGAGTTTAGAATAGAGTGTCAAATCCATGGAACTGAGTTGAGGATGGTTGTTATCCACCATGTGGGTGCTGGGAATTGAACCTGGGTCTTCTACAGGAGCAGTCAGTGCTCTTAACCACTGAGCCATCTCTTATATGTTTTATGTTTTAAATTTTTTTTTATTAATTTTTATTTCTGTATGTGTAGGAATGTACTGCCTGCATGCAAGTTTGTGCACCCGTGCCGTGCAATGCCGCGGAGGTCAGAAGAGGGCGTCGGATTCCCCTGGAACTGGAGTTCTCCTGGAATTGGAGTTTCAGATGGCTCTCGGCCGCCATGTGGGTGCTGGGGATCGAACCCGGGTCCTCTATAAGAGCGGTCGGCGCTCTTAACCACTAGGCCATCTCTCCAGCCCCATGTTTTATGTTTTAAAGTCTGAGAAGCCTATACAGGTATTCTGCCCAGCACCACTCACACAGAAATAAAAGTGAAAATGTCCAAAGTATAAAGAACTGCTGTGGATGTTTTATTCAAAAATATACTCATGATACAATTTAAGTCTTTCTCCTGTATGTTAAAAATTTGTTCCTGTTACCAATTTTCTGAGATACCAGAGTTTAAGCTTGATGTTCATGATGCTACCAGAGTTCTTCCTACATTTTTGATTTTCTAGAAATAAGAACGAGAGCTAGGATCACTTGATGATAAAGAACAAGAAAAGCAATATATTAGCATGGACATGACAAGAGACTCAGAAGCTTGTGATTCAGACTTGACTTTACCTGAGTTCATTGTATACTGGGATCAAAAGAAGAATGTTAATCAGTGTTATAGTGAAGATTTTGTATTTCAATCTCTGCATTTCTTTGTGAAAACATTCCCTTAATGACTTCATCTTTCTGATCACTAGGGTATGTCATATTCACTACATTTCCAGGCCACTCTTCTAGAGAAATTGTTGACAAGTACGATAACACTTTTTCTTCCAGAGGTTCCCCGAGAAAAGGCTTTGGAGAATTCTGTGCTTGAGACTCATCAGAAAACCAGTCTTCTGTTGCTTCTATGCTTCGGCTACACCAGGAATTAGAGGCCGAGCTTGAGAAGCTTGGTGTCACGCTACTGCTGTTTACTGTTGAGGTCATCTCCGGCGCCTCAGGACTATCAGGTTGTATCTGGCGGCAGACTTCATCATTTGGGTGACTGTCAACTGCTGTAAAAAGTTAGTCGACTATGAACATTACATATGGATGAGCCAGATCTTAAGTAAGACTCTCTTTAGAGCTATCATGGGCAGGATAATGCTATCGTCCATCCAATATTAAATATATAACTGAGAACTAGCAATAGTTTATGATAATAAGAGTAGAAAAGTCTACCCCGAGTAAGATCAATGGTTTCAACAGGAAACTATTCTAAATTGGTTGGAAACCTGGGTTCTGGAAATGTGCCTTTTAAAAATTTCTTGGGGCTGGAATAATGGCTCATGTCGAGAGCATACACTGCTCTGGCAAAGGACTTGCATTTGATTCATATTGGATGGGTCACAACCGCCTGTAGTTCCAGCTCCGGAGGACCTGCCACCTTCTTCTGGCCACAGAAGGCTCTTCACTCATGTGCACAAACCCATACTCTCTCTCATGCACACACATAATTTAAAAAATTAATTAGATGAAAAACTTTGTTTTAAAAAAAATGTTTATTTGCTGGGTATGGTGGTGCATGCCTTTGATCCTAGCACTCGGGAGGCAGAGGCAGAGGCAGACAGATCTCTGTGAGTTCAAGGGCAGCCTGGTCTACAGAGTGAGTTCCAGGCCATCTGGGGCTACAGGGAGACACTGTATTTTATGTGTATGTTTTACCTACAAGTGTGTAAGTGCGCCATATGTGTGCAATGCCCTTGGAGGCCATAAAAGAATGGCAGATGCCCTACAAATACAGTTAACAGATAGTTACTAACCAGCATTTGAGCGCTGGGACCCGAACCTGGGTCTTCTACAAGAACCAGCAAGTGGGGCTGGAGAGATAGCCTAGTGGTTAAGAGCACCGACTGCTCTTGCAGAAGACCCGGGTTCAATCCCCAGCACCCATATGGTGGCTGAGAACCGTCTGTAACTCTAATTCCAGGAGAACTCCAGTTCCAGGGGAATCTGACACCCTCTTCTGACCTCCACAGCATTGCACGACACGGGTGCACAAACCTATGTGCAGACAGTACATTCATACACATACAAAAATAAATTAAAAAAAATTTTTTTAAAAAAAGAACCAGCAAGTGCTCTTAACTGCTGAGCCATCTCTCTAGCACCTTAAAAAACTTTCTTACTGATTTATAGCTAAATATTGCCTTATTTATTTATTTATTTGATCTTTTTGAGGCAGGGTCTCCCTGTAACTTCAGCTGTCCTGGAACTCACTATGTACACCAGGCTGGCCTTGAACTCAGAAAGATCCACCTGCCTCTGCCTCCCCAGTGCTGGGATTAAAGAAAGGCTTGCACCACCATGCCCATCTTATATTGCCTTATTTTTAAAAAGTCAGCAAGCAGGAAGATTAGAAAATGTTTGATCCATAGAGGTAGGGGCCTGTGTGTTCATGTCACTCAACAAATAACAGTAGCAGGAATGTCTAAAAAGCTGTATAGTTTGCAAAGCACTTTGTCACACTTCCGTAATTTATGTATCAACCCAGGAATTCTGGCAATCTCTCCACTTGGGAGGCTAAGGTAGAAGAATTGAGTTTGGGTTAAGTAGGGAGACACTGTCTCAAAAAAAGTTAAGTTTTAGAAAATATTACAGAATCTCCTAAAGTACATTTTATAATACTTTACATGTTAACTTCTGATATTTCACACTTTAATTTCTAGTCACTTCCTTAAAGAAGATCAACTCTCTCTTGCCCAGTAGTAATCCATTCTGTAGCTAAGGTTGGGCCTGCTGCCTATTGTCCCAGCTCTATGCTGAGTTTTTTTTTGTTTGTTTTGTTTTGTTTTTTTTTTCCTGACTGAGTCGGCATGAGTCTTGTGTGTGTTGTCACCATTGCCTCAAGTTCATATGAGCAAGTTCCCAGAGGTCTGAAAACCTTTGTTTCCTTCTGTTCATGCACCAACACTGGTTTACAACCTTTCTCTGTGATGGTCCCTGAGCCCTGGGTGGGTGAGGTTTAATATGGGAGTCGTGTCCGGGGACCAACACTCTGCAGACTCTTATTCTCTATAGCTTGGCCAGGTGTGGCCTTCCGTGTGAGTGACTGTAGATAGGCTGACTACACTCTGGTGTGCAGATGTGCACTGGGGCACAGCTGGGTACAGAAGCTTTACCTAATAAGCCTTAACAGATATAACAGAGTCTATGAATTCCAGGTGTGGCCTTCTGTGTGAGTGACTGTAGATAGGCTGACTACACTCTGGTGTGCAGATGTGCATTGGGGCACATCTGGGTACAGAAACTTGACCTAATAAGCCTTAAAAGATATAACAGTCTATGAATTCTAGCTGGAAGGGCAACAAGGGCTGCGGATGGGGGAGTCTAAATTTCATTAAGATTTATTGTATGAAATGCACAAAAACTTAATAAAATATACACTAAAATATATTTTATATTATGTATTTCTAAAATATTTCTAAAACATAATGCTTTGAGATATTAAGATATGACATAAGGCCAGGAGTGGTGGCACATGCCTTTAATCCCAGCACTCAGGAGGCAGAGGCAGGCAGATCTCTGTGGGTTCAAAGCCAGCCTGGTCTACAGGACAGCTGGAGCTATAGGGAGACCAGGTCTCAAAAAGACAAAAAAAAAAAAAAAAAAGGATGGGGGCTGGAGAGATGGTTCAGTGGTTAAGAGCGGTTAAGAGCACTGACAGCTCTTGCAGAGGACATGGATTCGATTCCCAGCACGCACATAACAATTAGTGCCAGGCAGAGGCAGGTGGATCTCTGTGAGTTCAAGGCCAGCCTGGTCTACATAGCAAATTTCAGGCCAGCTGGGGCTATAGGGATACCCTATCTGTCTGAAAAACAAGCAAACAAACACCCAAAAAAAAAAATATATATATATGACATGTACTATTTAAATGGTTCCAAAAATTCAAGTTTGAAGCCTGGAGAGATGGCTCAGCAGTTAAGAGCAGCACTGGCTGCTCTTGCAGAGGACTCAAGTTTGATTCTCAGTACCCACATGGAAGCTAACCGCCATCTGTAACTTCAGTTCCAGGGATCTGACAGCCTGTTCTCATCTTCATGGACATTGCGAACATATGGCGCACCTACATATATCCAGGCAAAACACTCATGTATAGAACATAAAAATATATAAATAAATATTTTAAAAGAAAATGTAAAAACCTCAAGTGTTTTGTTTTGTGCCCCATTCATTTTGAGTTGCTGGTGGTTTCCATCATGATGCTTTTGAGTTCAAATAAGAGACGAAAATTTAAATTTCACATTTTAAAACATGAAATTGCAATTTTGGTTTTTCTAAAAAAGATGGCTGCCAGTTCATATACTAATAAATTAACATCTGTCTTGAATTTTCATGACATTTATAATAAATAACATGTAGGATAACCTCTTCATTCCTTAAGATATAAAGAAAGCATTTGTTATACATTAAGATGTCTTGCAAGTTGAAAAAAGTACCTTTTATTTGTGCTGCTTCCTTTTCTCTTTGCCGCACCTACATAAAAATTAGCATTTTAAAAATGATATATTTGCTCTCTATATTTATATGACTACTAAATATAATTTATATGACTAATAAATGTTACCATTACAAGATTTTGGTGAAAAGATTTTTTTCTACAATATGAATTTTTTTTGGACAAAAAAGGAAAAGTTAGTTATTTGGAAAGAATTTGAAGGCCGGAGAAATGGCTCAGTGATTAAGAGCTCACCCTGCTTCTTCTCTGTTGTGCCCCTTCTCTACTCTGTGGGACCACATTAACCTATTCCTGAGTGTGGGGCTCCCTCCACTTAAGCCCACCTCATAAAGCTATCCCACTGGGGACTGACCTTCCCGGGAATAAGCTTCTGGGGACAAGTCACGTCCAAATGTTAGCAGCATGGGAATTGTATGTTAATATAGCTGTTATATACAAACCACAAGCATGCTAAAAACAAAACTTTTTAAAAAAGAGAGCATAAAAGTAAAACCTTGCCAACCATTTGTAGTCTATGTTTTTCTTGCCATCTGTTGGCAGGCTATGGGTTCTTGAACATTTTACCAAAAACAAGGAAAACCGGATATGTTAGACAGCCATCATTGAAAATGTTTGTGAAATTCTGTTAAGAGGATGAAAACAAAAGTTACCAAATGGGATTAAAAAATTGAAGCCAGCCGGGCGTGGTGGCGCACGCCTTTAATCCTAGCACTTGGGAGGCAGAGGCAGGTGGATCATTGTGAGTTCAAGGCCAGCCTGGTCTACAGAGTGAGTTCCAGGACAGCTGGGGCTACAGGGAGACCCTGTCTCGAAAAGACCAAAAAAAAATTGAAGCCAGGTGTGGTGGTGCACGCCTTTACTCCTGCACTCGGGAGGCAGAGGCAGGAGGGTCTCTGAGAGTTCAAAGGCCAGCCTAGTCTATATAGCAAGTTCCAGGACTGCAAGAGCTATAGGGAGACCCTGTCTCAAAAAGACCAAACAAACAAACAAACAAACAACAGAACTGACATAGGATTTGTACCCACAATATAAAAAGAATTTGAAATTCAATGGTAAGAATGCAAACTAACGGGGCTGGAGAGATGGCTCAGTGGTTAAGAGTGCTGACTGCTCTTGCAGAGGACCCGGGTTTGAATCCCAGCACCCACGTGGTGGCTAAGAACTGTCTTTAACTCCAGTTCCAGGGGAATCCGATGCCCTCTTCTGAGCTCCATGGCACTGCACGACACGAGTGCACCAACCTACATGCAGACAGTACACTCATACACATAAAAAATAAAAATAAAAAGAATGCAAACTAACTAGAAAATGTTCAAAAGATTTTAAAAGATACTTTACTAAGAAGGTATAGATGGAAAATAAAATATGAAAAGGTATTCTAAACCACTCATTAGGGAATTAAACATTAAAACTACTACATGCAATATTTTAGAATGGCTGAAATTAAAAATAGTGCAGGTGCTGGGGCCTGGTGGCACACACCTTTAATCTCAGCACTGGGAGGCAGAGGCAGGCAGATCTCTGTGAGTTCAAGGCCAACCTGGTCTACAGAGTGAGTTCCAGGACAGCTGGGGCTACAGGGAGACCCTGTCTCAAAAAGACAAAAAAAAAA
>VZQC01007300.1:272011-307589 GCA_009823505.1 Rhizomys pruinosus
TTTTTTGGTATTTTTGAGATGGGGTCTCCCTGTAGCCCCAGCTGGCCTGGAACTCACTTTGTAGACCAGGCTGGCCTTGAATTCACAGAGATCTGCCTGCCTTTGCCTCTGTTTTTAAATCTTATGTATAAACATTAGAAACGATTTTAACCAGCATATAATCTGACTCATGCTTAATAACATTTTCTGTATGCTTTTCAGGGAACTACTTCAAAATTCCAGGCCTAAATCAGTTGATGAGAAGCTGAAGCAAAGGCCATCCAAAGCTAAACCTCAGTTTCAGAGCGTTTTCATTTCTCGAAGCTTTCATGCTGGCCGATCAAAACCAAAGGTAGAGTGAAATGTACAGCAGTCTCCTGCAAAATTCCCACGCCACTCCCTGGGATGGTGGCATCTTTAAATCAGAAAAACATAGCACTGTTTTTGTTTTGTTTTGTTTGTGGTCTTTTTGAGACGGTGTCTCCCTGGAACTCAGTTTGTAGACCAGGCCTTGAACTCACAGGGATCTGCCTGCCTCTGAAGTGCTGGGATTAAAGGTGTGCACCACAATGCCCAGCTTTCTTTATAGTTTAAAGCACAGAAGTATGCAGCCAACACCATAGTCCATGCTACAGGAAAGCAGCATTTCTTTTTAATTTCAGCTGTCCTGTCATCCTCTCGTGGATTTCCCAAGCACCTCTTTGCTTTCTCTCTTTGAAATACAGTCTGTATTTTCATATCATGACTCTTCTTTACCAGATCACACAGAAGCAGCTTCAGGTCCCCCATCTCACCCAAAAGCCACACCAGAGTGGTTTCTTGAGATAGGATTTACTCCCGATTAATATGCTATGAACATTGTTACAACAACAAAGAATTTATTATATATATATATATAATAAATTCTTTGTTGTTGTAACAATGTTCATAGCATATTAATCGGGAGTAAATCCTATCTCAAGAAACCACTCTGGTGTGGCTTTTGGGTGAGATGGGGGACCTGAAGCTGCTTCTGTGTGATCTGGTAAAGAAGAGTCATGATATGAAAATACAGACTGTATTTCAAAGAGAGAAAGCAAAGAGGTGCTTGGGAAATCCACGAGAGGATGACAGGACAGCTGAAATTAAAAAGAAATGCTGCTTTCCTGTAGCATGGACTATGGTGTTGGCTGCATACTTCTGTGCTTTAAACTATAAAGAAAGCTGGGCATTGTGGTGCACACCTTTAATCCCAGCACTTCAGAGGCAGGCAGATCCCTGTGAGTTCAAGGCCTGGTCTACAAACTGAGTTCCAGGGAGACACCGTCTCAAAAAGACCACAAACAAAACAAAACAAAAACAGTGCTATGTTTTTCTGATTTAAAGATGCCACCATCCCAGGGAGTGGCGTGGGAATTTTGCAGGAGACTGCTGTACATTTCACTCTACCTTTGGTTTTGATCGGCCAGCATGAAAGCTTCGAGAAATGAAAACGCTCTGAAACTGAGGTTTAGCTTTGGATGGCCTTTGCTTCAGCTTCTCATCAACTGATTTAGGCCTGGAATTTTGAAGTAGTTCCCTGAAAAGCATACAGAAAATGTTATTAAGCATGAGTCAGATTATATGCTGGTTAAAATCGTTTCTAATGTTTATACATAAGATTTAAAAACAGAGGCAAAGGCAGGCAGATCTCTGTGAATTCAAGGCCAGCCTGGTCTACAAAGTGAGTTCCAGGCCAGCTGGGGCTACAGGGAGACCCCATCTCAAAAATACCAAAAAAAAAAAAAAAGTAGTGCAGGTGTTTTATATGGAGGACATGAATCTTGCCTTGATGTTGATAGCCTGTGACTGTGTACGGATAGCTGCCAAAGCTTCAGGTAGCTGTAGAAAGTTCTCTTTCTTTAAACATTTTAAAAATTAAAAAATTTCATTTATTTGTTATGTGCCATGGCGTATGTATGGAGGTCAGAAGACAACTGTCCAGAAGCCCAATCTCTCCTTCCGCCTGTGTATCCTGTGATAGAACTCAGATCATTAGGTTTGGTGGCAAGCACCTTTACCAGCTGGGCCATCTCGCTGGCCCCAAATTTCTTTTCTTCTTTCTTTCTTTCTTTCTTTCTTTCTTTCTTTCTTTTNTCCAGACGAGCTGGGACTAAAGGGAGACCCCATCTCAAAAATACCAAAAAAAAAAAAAAAAAAAAAAATCAACACTCTGTCACAGCACTTTTAAAAGTAGAAATCAATTTATATACTCCCTTTATATAAGATTTTATGATAGCTATTTTTATAAAATGTAAATTAAGCTACTTATATGGGGCTAAAGTTCGAATATTAACTAGCTCTGCTCATATATTTCTTTTGGGTTGCAAGAGACTTAATCAACTTCGGTGTTAATTAGTCTTTATATATATTTGTCTTTAAGGAAATAAAATGAGGCTCACCAGTCCCTGTTGGTATTTATTAATATCTGTGCAACAAAGGGAGGAAATCGAATGGCAACGATGTCTTCCCAGAAGAGGACCTGGGATTTTTTATTGTCCACACAATTGAAGCAGTGAGAGAGGGCTATGTGTCATTGAGTGCAAAGTTAACCTGCAGCTGATCCCAGGCAGACTTAAATATTAAAGGACCAAGTTTCATTATAAAGTTAAATATTCAAAAGTGGATGCAGACAATGGAACACTATTCAGTGCTAAAAAGAAATGATCTATCAAGCTAGGAAAAGAAGTGGAAGAGAGCTGGGAGCAGTTACTCACACCTGGACTCCAGCGCTCGGGAGGCTGAGACAGGAGGATGTCCATGAAGTTGAGGCTGGCAGTGCCACATAGAGCGAGCGAGGCTCCAGAATGAGACCCTTTCTCAAAAGAAAAAATATCTGAAAAGGCTATATAACGTATGATTTCAACTGTATGCTATTTGTGTTTTGTTTTTTTTTAAATGTGTATCAATGTACTGTCTGCATGCAGGTCTGTGCACCCGTGTCGTGCAATGCCGCGGAGGTCAGAAGAGGGTCTCGGATTCCCCCTGGAGTTGGAGTTCTCCTGGAATTGGAGTTTCAGACGGCTCTCGGCCACCATGTGGGTGCTGGGGATCGAACCCGGGTCCCCTGCAAGAGCAGTCGTCGCTCTTAACTGCTAGGCCATCTCTCCAGCCCCTCAACTATATGCTATTTGATATCTGATCTTAACTCTATGACATTGTCCTTGAAGAGGTAGGACCACTGGGAAGGTAGAAAGATCAGTGGTTTCCCAAGGCTAGGAGGAGGGAGGGAGAGAGGGATGGCAGATTAAGCACAGAGGACTTATACGGTACTGAAAATGCTCTGGCGATACTAAAACTGCATATAACCGTCATCCGTTTGTGCACAGAGTCAGAGCTGGATGGGACACGGTTCTTTGGCTGGATTCCTCCCCAAGCTACGATGGCATTTCTTTCTTCAGAGGTACTAGAAAATTTCCAAGTCAATCAAGAGATCAATATATTACCCAATACTGTATCAACAGTTAAGATCCATGCATCCACTAAATGCAGTTAACTCAGCAAATATTTTCGAGCACCTACATGCTCTACTGCTGGGTCTTGTATACAAAGAAGGCAGGTGGGAAAGAAGAAAAGCCACTACCACGTGGAGCACTGTGGAGGAGAGCGATTAGGACTGTGTGAGTCTGTGACAAAGGGAATGAAGCTGGCTGGGGAGGCCGGGGGATGGAACTGGGCTACTAAGGAAACCAGAATAGTAGCAGGTAAAGTTAGATGGCAGAGAGATGTGGACAGTGGGTAGAATAAAAGTACAAAGACCTCAAGACGTGATTTCCTTCACAGTGGGAGTCAGTTCTCCCCTTCTACGGTGGGGGTCCCAGAAGCAACCATCTTTAATGTGCTAGGCCGTCTTGCTGGTCCTTAGAGAGTTTGTTTTTTTTTTTTTGTCTTTTTTTTGAGACAGGGTCTCCCTTTTGTCCCAGCTGGCCTGGAGCTCGCTATGTAGACCAGGCTGGCCTTGAACTCACAGAGATTCGCCTGCCTCTGCCTCCCAAGTGCTAAGATTAAAGGTGTGCACCACCACGCCTGGCTAGAAAGCTTTTGCACAAGGTGGCTTTTTGTTTTTGTCTGTCTTTGTCTTTTTAGAGACAGGGTCTCCCAGTAACCCCAGCTAGCCTAGAATTCATCATGTAGACCAGGCTGTCTTCCATCTCACAGAGATCTGCCTGCCTCTACCTGCTGAGTGCTGGGATTAAAGGCATGCACCACCATGCTTGGCTTTGGTATATTCTTTTAACTCGGGTCTCGGATTAATACAAACTTCTTGGTCAGGCATTCCCTGCCCTTTTTTACTTGGTCACTGTCTGTCTCCTGGTACTGTGAGTCCATGAAATAAGAACCTTCTGGCCTGTTCCTAGTAGTTGTAGCTTCAATTCCAGTAACGATGGAAGGTAACCAATAAGTATTTTTCTATTATTATTATTATTTTCTTTTTGAGACAGGGTTTCCCTGTAGCCCCGGCTGGTCTGAAACTCACTATGTAATCCAGGCTGGCCTTAAACTCCCAGAGATCCACCTGCCTCTGCCTCCTGAATGCTGGAATCAAAGGCATTCACTACCATGTCTGGCCTTCTTATTTGTTTTATTATATGTGCATTGAATATATTTGTTGGAAGAATGTGGACTGACATCTTGCATTCACTGCTGTTGAGAGTATGCTGGAAGGTCATTTTACAAATTATGTTTTTAAAATAACAGAGTGCAAATTCCAAACCGATTAAATAGTAGAAATTTTAGGACTGAACAGAACTCAGGTAGCAACTAATCTTTTAGTGTTTTTCTGGCAGAAACTGTTTTTAGGCAATATCAGGGCATTCTGTCAGTTCTCCTTAAAAATGGTATCTTGGGGGCTGGAGAGATGGCCTAGCTGTTAAGAGTGCCGACCGCTCTTGCAGAGGACCCGGGTTCGATCCCCAGAACCCACATGGTGTCCGAGAGCTGTCTGAAACTCCAATTCCAGGAGAACTCCAGTTCCAGGGGAGTCCGACACCCTCTTCTGACCTCCGTGGCGTTGCACGTCACGGGTGCACAGACTTGCATGCAGACAATACATTCATACACATACGGAAATAAATAAAAATTAAAAAAAAAATGGTATCTTGGGCTGGAGAGATGGCCAGGCAGTAAAGAGCATTGGCTGCTCTTGCAGAGGACCCAAGTTCAGTTCCCACATGGCAGCTAACAACCGTCCAGTTGGAGGGAATCTTATATGCTCTTCTGGCCTCCATTAGCACTGTGCAACACAGATGTATTTACATACATGCATGTAAAACATTCATACTCATTAAACAAAAACAAAAATCTTTAAAAGACCCCTTTTCCGGGTGTGGTGGTGCATGCCTTTAATCCCAGCATTCGGGAGGCAGAGGCAGGTGGATATCTGTGAGTTCAAGGCCAGCCTGGTCTACATAGCAAGCTCCAGGCCAGCTGGGACAAAAGGGAGACCTTGTCTCAAAAAATACAAAAAAAAAAAAATCCCTTTCCCCCTCAGGAATGATTTTTAACTTCTTTTTTTTTTTTTTTTTTTTTTTTTTTTTTTTTTGTATGTGTATGAATGTATTGTCTGCATGCAGGTCTGTGCACCCGTGACGTGCAATGCCGCGGAGGTCAGAAGAGGGTCTCAGATTCCCCTGGAACTGGAGTTCTCCTGGAATTGGAGTTACAGACGGTTCTCAGCCGCCATGTGGGTGCTGGGGATCGAACCCGGGTCCTCTGCAAGAGCGTCGGTGCTCCTAACCGCTAGGCTATCTCTCCAGCCCCTGATTTTTAACTTCTCAGAAATGTTTTAATCAAAAGCTTTTTAAAACATTTCTATATTTATATTACAATCAGACCCATGTCTTCTAATAAATAAAATATAATCTATTATTCCTCAAAATTTCAGTGCATGGAGATCTGTTAGATTACTCTAACTGTTAATGCAGGCTGTCCCATACAGTTCTAATATCCATAAAGCTTTCCTTCTCCAACCACAGAGTTTATAACCAACCCCCATAGGATCAACACGGTTAAGGTATTTGACAGCAGCTGAAAACGGCTTTCATAGACTTTTTTTCTTTTTCTTTTTCTTTTTGAGACAGGGTCTCCATGTAGCCCCAGCTGGCCTGGAGCTCACTACATAGACCAGGCTGACCTTGAACTCACAGCAATCTGCCTGCCTCTGCCTCCCGAGTGCTGGGATTAAAGGCATGCGCCACTCCTGGCTCACTGACTTTTTCAAAAGAAAAATAAATTAAGGAAACTTTCTAATAAATCTTACCTTCGTTTGCAAATCAGGAACCACAAAGCGGATGCCAAAGCAAAGAAACCAATCCCCAAACTAACAGCGCCAGCAGCCAGAATATAGGTTAAGTGGTTATAAAAACCTATACGAACAAATGATAGAAGAGCGTTCATGCATGTATCTTCATTCTCTAGGTAAAATTAAATGATATGACATGGTATGATATTAATACTGACCAAGAAATTGGGAAGTCTGAGTTCTAGTCCCATACAATTCTAATAAACTGGAAGACCTGGAGCTACAGAATGGCACAGGACATAACACAAAATATACCTGGGAAAGCCTGCAGGAATAGCTGGTTTTCCACCTTCATTCTAGGAATAGCTGGTTTTCCACCTTCATTCTAGGGCGGCAAAGGTGAGGCCCATGTAAAAGAAGTAACTGAGGGGCTGGAGAGATGGCTTAGTGGTTGGGAGCACTGACTGCTCTTGCAGAGGACGCGGGTTCAATTCCTAGCACCCACATGGCAACTAATAACTACCCATAGCTCCAGTTCCAGGGAATCTGTTGCCCTCTTCTGGCCTCCGTGGGCACTGCATGCACAAGTGCATGTACATACAACAAAACACTCATAAACATAAAATAAAGATAAACCCACCCATTGGAATGTTTTTCAGCCATTAAGAAGCAAAGCTGTCATTTACAGGAAAATGGACACAACTAGAGGTAACCATTTAAGCAAATTAAGCTGGTCTTAGAAAGACAAAAATGATGTTTTCTCTCATTTGTGGTTCTTAGATTTTTGCAGATATATAAAATCATATGTGTAAATATGACAAAGTATAAGCAAAACTGTCTAGGGAAAAAAGGGATTAATGAGAGGTGGGGGGGCAGGAGCCTGGGGAAACGCTTAATGTATAATATTTGCCTATATTAATAGTCACTGAGTCCCAAAATATCTACATTCTAGAATTATTGATATGTAAAAAGTTACATGATTATTTATCTAAGTGATACATTTAACACAAAATTATAAATGGCCCAAATTAGAAAGTCACTTAAAAGTTATGATAAAGTTACATGTGAAGAATGAAAGAAAAAAAAGTTACATGTGAAAAGTAGTATTCTTTCATTTTTATCCCATGCCTCTTCAGTATTGACACTATACATCTTTTGGACTAGATACTTTTTAAAGAATTTTTCAATTGGGGCTGGAGAGATGGCCTAGCGGTTAAGAGCGCCGACCGCTCTTGCAGAGGACCCGGGTTCGATCCCCAGCACCCACATGGCGGCCGAGAGCCGTCTGAAACTCCAATTCCAGGAGAACTCCAGTTCCAGGGGAGTCCGACACCCTCTTCTGACCTCTGCGGCGTTGCACGTCACGGGTGCACAAACTTGCATGCAGACAATACATACATACACATACGGAAATAAATAAAATTAAAAAAAAAAAAGAATTTTTCAATTAGAAATTCCCATTTATTTATTTTGCATTTTAGGGGGTGGATGGGGACTTTAATGGAGGTCAGAGGTCAACTTGAGGGAGTCTGTTCTTTTCTTTCACCATGTGGATTCTGGGGACTGAGCTGAGGTCATCAGGTGTGGAGACAAGCTCCTGTACCCACTGAGCCAGCTCTTCATTCCTGGACTAGATCACTGTAGAGTATTGTTTTGTGCACTGCAGGAGGATATATATCTCTATGCATTACCAAACAAACCCTGGGGCTCAAAACAACTTCCAGCTGTGGACCAGTAAGAGACAAAAAAGAAAAGAGAATCCAGTAGGGGCTGAAGCGAGGGGCATGCCCGATTCATGTAAAATCAGGAAGCAGCCAGAGGAAACGCAGAGCTAGATCTAGTCCAAGCAAGTATGAGAATGATCAGCAGCGCAAACCCAAAAATCCAACTCAGAAGCATGACAAGGAATCTTAGGATTTGAATGTCGAAAACTGTCAGCTCTGCTGTGAACACAATAAAGTGAAAAATAATATAGAGATATATAATGATATAAAGAAATTAAAATGTGGGGCTGGAGAGATGGCCTAGCAGTTAAGAGCACCGACTGCTCTTGCAGAGGACCCGGGTTTGATCCCCAGCACCCACATGGCGGCTGAGAACTATAACTCCAGTTCCAGAGGAATCTGATACCCTCTTCTGACCTCCGCGGCGTTGCACGACACGGGTGCATAAACCTGCATGCAGACAGTACATTCATACACATACAGAAATAAATAAAATTTAAAAAAAGAAATTAAAATGTAAGAAATGATGAAATAGGGAAACACTTAAAAATAGGCAACAGAAAACCAAAACGAGTTCCAGAAGAGAGGATAGAGAAGTATTGGAGGAACAGACTCAGACCAAGTATGCAGTAGAAGCCTGGAAGTCTCAGAATTCAGGGGGCTGGGGCAGGAGGAAGATGAATTTGAGGCCAGCCTGGGTAGCACAGCAAGTCAGCCTTGGCAATGCAGTGAGACCATGGCTCAACAAAGTAGGGAAGACAGGAAGAAAAGAGGAACAAAAATTATGTTAAAAGTTTCATGTACATGTAGGAAACTACATTTTTTTGGTGTGCAGTTGTATGCATTTTGACGACTAACAAGGGCATTTAGTCGCCACTACAATCAAGTTTCAAAGCAGCTCCACCTCTTCTCCATACTGCCGTTTTGGGGGTCGTGCACTAACTGCTGGAAACCACTGCCTACTTTTCATCCGTATACTTTTGTCTTTGTAGTCTTTTGCTTCAGTGGGGTTTTTGTTTTTTGTTTTATGAGACAGGATCTCATGTAGCCCAGGCTGGCCTCAAACTTACTGTATAAAGGAAGATGACTTTGAACTTATCCTTCTGCCTCTACCTCCCACATCCCAGAGTTACAGGCATGTGTTACTAGCTTTTGTGTGTGTGTGTGTGTGTGTGTGTGTGTGTGTGTGTGATTTTGAGACAGGGTCTTCCTTTAGTCCCAGCTGTCTTGGAACTCACTGTATAGACCAGGCTGGCCTTGAACTCACAGAGATCCACCTGCCTCTGCCTCCTGAGTTCTGGGATTAAAGGTGTGAGCAAACATGCCTGGGTTGAGTTTACTTATTAAAAGTATTTTATTTACTTTAATTTTATGTGTATGAGTATATTGCCAGATGTATGTAAATACACCCATATCATGCAGTGCCCATGGAGGTCAGAAGAGGGATCTCCCCTGGAACTGGAGTTATGGATGATTGTTAGCTACTTTGGTTCCCCTGGAACCAAATCTGGTTCTTCTGCAAGAGCAGCCGGGGCTCTTCACGGCTAGGCCATCTCTTTCCAGCCCCCCTTGAGCCTGTTTCTCACTCAGCATAATACATCAATCTGTCGGATATATCAACAGGCTGTTTTTTTTTTCTTTTTGGGGGCGCTGAGTGATATTCTAATATTTTAGATGTAGCATGTCTCTCCCTAGATGAGAGACATTTAGATTGTTTGCAGTTTGAAGATATTAGGAATAAAGTTTTTACTTACATACGAGTCTTTGTTTGAAAGAAAGTTTTCATTTTACTGGGTCCATGCAGCAAGGATATATTCCCAAACTGTTTTCCTTTTTACATTTTATGTGTATCAGTGTTTTGCCCACATATGTATAAATGCATGTGTGTCTACAATACCCGTGAGGCCCTTGAGGACCTCAGGGCCAGAAGAGGGTGTCTGATTCACTGGAACTGGAATTACCAATGGTTGTTAGCTGCCATGTGAGTGCTGGGAACCAAACCCAGGTTCTCTACAAGAGCAGGCAGTGTTCTTGAGGGATGAGCCATTGCTCTAGCCCCACCTTCCTAAACTGGCTCAACCACTCTACTTTCCCGCCAGCAATAGTCAATTCCAGTTGCTCTGTAGCAGAACTACCACTTGATATTATCAATTTCATTTTACCCATTCTAATGGATTTGTTTTCTCTCTCCTCTCTGTCTCCTTGTTTCTCTCTTTCTCTCTCTCTCTCTCTCTCTCTCTCTCTCTCTCTCTCTCTCTCTTTGTTTCTCTCTGCACATCAGTTTCAAACTCACAATCTTCCTACCTCAGCAGCTAGTAATTCTCCTAATGCTGCCTTTTACAGAAGTCAACTCTTTTAGTTTGAATATGTCCAATTCACCATCTTTGCTCTTTTATGGATTGTGCTTATGTATCCTATCTGAGACATCTTTTCTCAAAACCAATAATAAAGATTTTCTCCTATATTTCCCCACAAAATTTTTATGTTTAAAATTTAATTTATGATTCATGATGACTACTTTTTTTTTTTTTGAGACGGCTTCCCTATAGTCCTAGTTGGCTATAGAATTCACTTTGTAGACCAGGCTTGTCTTGATCTCATAGACACCTGCCTGCCTCTACCAAGTGCTGGTATTTAAGGCTTGTATCATCACATCTGACTTGAATAAATTTTTGCCAAAGGTATAAATTATGGGTCAAATATTCTTTTTCCTTGAACATGGGTACTTGAAGGTTTTAACAGCATTTGTTGAAAAGATTGTCCTTTTTTACTGGATTCTTTTGTCCTTTGTCTAAAGTCAACTGTATTGATCTTCTTCTGGACCCTAATTCTGTTCAACTCTAATTCTGTTCAACAATAAAACACATTTCACATTTGCATAGCAAATACTATATAATGGCCAGCATTTGGAGTGCTTTTTTATAGATTAACTTAATTTTTACTACAACCCTGTGTTAAGAACTATATTTCCAAAAAAAGAAAAAAAAGAACATATTTCCTCACTTTACAGATTAGAAATTGCAAGAGAAAAACAACGGTTAAGCATCTTTTTGATGGGCATACAACTGAAAGGTCGGTAACAGCAGTGGCAGTTCAAATGTTGCTAAGACCCTAATCTAGATGAGTAAATAATAGAGATACTATCTTTCTATTTTGTCAGAAAAGCAGTTAAAAGATATTAAAAATCCAAGGTCACTATAAAAAGAAACAGCTACCACCCCAAGATGAAGAGCTATTGGGCAATTGATGGCTATGGAGTGCTAGAGAGGCATTCTTTTTTAGGGTGTGGCTCCTGAAGGTTACCCTTGCTCCCATAGGCACCCCACACTCATGTGCATATGGGAAGCACTTGGATTTATTTAGTGGCTTTAAAAAAGGACACAAAATCTGAAAGGGATGTGTTGGAAGATATGGGGAGGAGTTGGGTGTGTTCAAGATTCATTATGTGTGTCTGTGAACCTCATGAAGAATAAACTAAAAATTATAATGAAAATTAAAAATGAATAAGCATTAAATTTAATGTACTGAAAAGAAAAATATTGAAACTTCCAGGTGTGGTGGTACCTTTAATCCCAGCAGCAGGCACATCTCTGTGAGTTCAAGGCCAGCCTGGTCTACATAGTGAATTCCAGGATAGCTGGAGCTACAGGGAGACCCTGTCTCAAAAAAAAAAAAAGAAAAAGAAAGAAAGAAAGAAAGAAACTGAAACTAAAAGAAGGGTGAAGGAGAGAGGGAAGGAGTGAGAGAGAGAAAGAGGGAGAGAGAAAATAGCTAAATGGACAATAAATATCTGAAAGCGTCACTGATCATAAATGAAGCAAACTAAGCCACAATAACATATTAAGAACACTATATGCAATATATAATGCTAGAAATGAGAACATAAAATATTGACAACAGGGCACTCACAGTGTGTGGAATAGAGCTTTGGAAACTGATTCTACTATTAAGCTGAACAAATTGAAATACACACTGTAATTCAGCAGTTCAACTATCAGGTACATTCTCAACAAAAGTCACATGTTTACTAAAATATGATATGTGCTAAAAAGAAAGAGCAGTGTACTAGAGTGTTTACAGTGCCACTATGAGATAGCCCACCTTGTGGGAAATGCCCCAAAGTCCACCAGTAGTGGAACAGATAAATTTAAAAGTTGAATTGGTGAAAAGAAACAAAACATTCCACTGTAGTGGGAAAGGATGAACTCTAACCATGCACAAAAAGTTGATAAATTTCATAAAATATTGGGCAAAAGATGACAGATGTTAGAACTCAGACACTGAGGTGGGTGGTAAGGTTCTGTTTCTTGTTTAGGGTGCCATAGATACATATACATACATGTGTATCTGTATATGTATTTTTATGAAAATACCTATATAGTAGTGAACTTCAGCAGCTATAACACTTAATGCTTAACAAAGCATCATGTGTGTGATAGCTGCTTCCTCTGGGGGAATGTGTCTATGGCAGGAATACACACTGAAATTTTTAATGTTTTATCTTTTTAAAAAATATGAATTTACATTCTATGTGTGTTTCACCTGCATGTATATAAGTGCATCTGTGTGTGCAATGCCCACAGATGCCTGAAGACAGCATCAGATTCCCTGTAATTAGAGTTCCAAACAGTTGTTTGCTACAGTATGGGTGCTGGGAACTGAACCTGGGTCTTCTGCAAGAGCAAGTGCTCTTAGCTGCTGAGCCATCTCTGTAGCCCCCAATGTTTCATCTTTAAAAAAATAATTTAAATATAAGACAAAAATTGTTCATTTAAGAGACTGCATGGGTGTTTGTCATCCCTCCTCCCTTTAATTCTTCTAAACATCGTAAAAAAAAAAGTAGTATGATTTGGAGCAGGAGAGATGGCACAGCGGTTCAGAACACTGGCTAATCTTGCAGAGAACCCAATTTAGGTCTCAGCATCCACATGGTGTTAACAGTCATCAGTAACTCCAGTTCCAGGGAATGCGAAGCCTTCTTCTGGCTGCTGTGGACATTGCATGTGTGTGCACATACATATATTCACACATGTGTGCATGTACATATATGCAGACAAAATGCTCATAGACCTAAAAATAAATTAAAAAGTATGATTTCAATTTAGAAGTAAAAAGGAAAGAAAACAATATTTATATAAAGAAAATAATCAATAAACTATTTAATGGGGTACAGGCATATAGACAAAAATTTCATTTGAGACTTTTCTATATATTCTTATTTTCTACCATGAATATTAGAATTAAAAAACAGGGCTGGAGAGATGGCCTAGCGGTTAAGAGCACCCACTGCTCTTACAGAGGACCCGGGTTCAATCCCCAGCACCCACATGGCGGCTGAGAACTGTCTGAAACTCCAATTCCAGGAGAACTCCAGTTCTGGGGGAATCCGAGACCCTCTTCTGACTTCTGCGGCATTGCACGACACGGGTGCACAGACTTGCATGCAGACAGTACATTCATACACATACAGAAATAAATAAAATTAAAAATATATATATAAAAAAAACAGGAGGAAAGAAAATCATCATATGTGATTCCTGAATCCTTTACTGAGGTGCTACAAGATCTCTGTTTTGTCACTGTCTACCTCTGCCCATCTTTCTAACCCCCCCCCCCGCCTTTAAATGTTTTCTACTAGTGGCTGGGAATCTACTCTGTGATAGATTGCTTGCCTAGCATATCTGAGGCCCTAGGTTCAAAGTTCTCTGCAGAGAGCACGACCAACCTCTCTCTGCTTCCTGGCTGGCATGGGTGATCTTCTTCGTTCTGCTGTGCCATGTCCACCTTGTCCACCTTGCCACCATGACTGAAACCTCTAAAACCATGAGCTGATCTAAATCCTTCCTTGCTTGAGCTGCTCTTCTCAGGCATTTGGCAAAGTTCTAAGGAAGTCTGCCTACCACAGAACCCCTGAAAAGAAGCACTCTGTACCTGGGCAATAGGAAAGATACCCTGAAGCATCTCAAGAATTGGTCGTTCTCTACCTACGCAGGCTGAAGGGGATAAAGAAGTAAACCGTGCTTGAAGGAGAGAATGCTCCAGTGGCTGGCCAGCAACGGGCTGTGTATGAAAGCCTCCCCTGCAATCAACCTCTCAGACCTCTGCAGCTACGGTCCACCTACTTCTCAAGCTGGTATCAGACATTGGCCTCTTCTATATGATGCTGGGTTTATAGGCATGCAGAATGCAACAGTTAGGGGGTAGTGATAGCTTCCACCCAAATTTCAAAGGAAGGCTTGGGAGGCCATACAATGTATAGCAAAGTCTGAGTCCCTTCCAAGAGTCCCTGAGAGGGTGGTGTGAGAGGTTATGAGCATAGGTCAGCGATGCCATGGAGACTTAGCAAGCTGGAGATAGAATGTGGAATGTCTCCTGAGGAAGCTACAATGAGCAGAGTTAGCCTAAGAAGAGGAACGAGTGGGCTGCAGCCAGGAAGGTCGCAGCCGAGCGCCCAAGCTCTTGGGAGCTCACATCATGCACCACACACCCTGATGACTGACACAGAATGGCAAGGTTTTTCTGATATACTGTGATTTGGTCTTGCCTTGATCCAGACTCCATTGATATCTTCCTATTCCTTCTTTTCTGGAGTGGGAATGCTGGACCTGAAATGTAGGCTTAAAAAGTATGTAACTTTCTTGTGGATTTATAGGGGCTTGCAGCCAAGAGTGGCCTTAAGTCTTAGTCTTAGAGTAGACTTTGCAACTGGACTTTGGAGTATGCTCTTGAAAGTGAATGAAATGCATTTTGCATTAGCCTTACAGGGCGAAGAATATAATGTGATGGTTTGGATGTGCAATGTCATCTGCAGGCTTGAGTGCTGAATACTTAGTTCCTGGGCAGTAGGTCCATTTCAGGAGGTTCTGGGAACTTTAGGAGGCGGGCTACAGCTGGAGGAATTTGGATACTGGGGAGAGGTCATTGAAAACTATTTTGTTCTTGATGCTTCCTTCTTCCTGGTTTCCATGAAGTGAAGCCCTGGCTCGATACCACAGCCTCTCTGATGTGATGATAAGCCCTGGGCCCCAAGCAAGACAGGTGCCCAACCACACACTGAAGCCTCTGAAGCCATGAACTTTCTTCCTCATAAATAGATCTTTCTTCCTCATAAATAGTTTTTCTCAGGTATTTGTCTCACTGACAGAAAAAAAATAATTCCAGGAACCTCTTGATAAAGCAACCTACGATTAGTTATCACAATATTTTATAACCAGTGATTACTTTTCTAAAAATTAACACATACTCATTTAAGAGAGCAAAGGCTGGAGCTGGCTCATGGGACAGGTGTGCTGGCTGCTCTCGAAGAGGAGCCACCTTTGATTCCCCAATGCCCAGATGGGTGCTAACAACTGTCTGTAACTTCAGTTCCAGAGGAGTCCAACACCCTCTTCTGACCTCCAAGGGTATTGCACACACATGCAGGCAATACACTCATACACATAAAATAATAATGAAAATATTTTAAAAAGAGCATCAAAAATTCTTGATTAAGATAGAAACAGGTGTAATGAAGGCCTTGCTCATCCTCTTACCCTGCCTTACATGGAACCTTTATATCTCAGGTGACTTTCTTTTTAAAAAATAGGTTGTTTTTATTTTTAGTTGTGTGTACATGTGTGCGTCTGTGTGTATCTGCACATGAATGCAGGTGCCTGTGGAGGCCAGAATCCTCTGGAGCTGCTGTTACAGGCAGTTGTAAACTGCCCATTTTAAGCCCTGAGCATCCCTCCAGCCAGCCCCTCAGGGGACATTCAAGCAGGTATAAAGAATCTATCTGAAGGTCTTGGGCCGCCATGTAACTAATGGCAGAGTGTTTGGCTAGCATGTGCAAGGCCCTGAGTTCAATGTCCAGTTCCACAAAACAACAATCCTGAAAGTTCCCAAGCTACTGTATTACCAAGGAAACCTTTGTAGTACATCCTACCATCTTTCTAAACTTGTAAAATGAGGTTTGATACAGTGATCACTAAGTTATGCTGACAGATACTACATAGCCATGTTATAGACACAGATTCTGCTTTTACTTGCACACTCTGCCATAAAGTATTGTATCTAATTTCTCCTTGCTGCTAGCAATCATATCACATATCACTCTGAATCTCACACGACAGACCTTAATTATGCACTAGAACATAACCAAGTCTCAAACCTGGCTAGGACTCTTTCATCTAAAACAACAACAGCAACAACAACAAAAATGTGCCTTTTTATTTACAAGTATTCTCCAGTATGCAATTGAGCACTTAAAAATAGTAGTCATAATTTTCCCCAAAATTCAATGTCCTCATAACTTCTGTTTCCAAGGTGATTAACAATTAATGTGAAATCAAATGGCTTTTATCGCCTTCTCTCTCACCAAGTGTCTGTAATCTGACTTTGCTTGTTTTTCCTTCCCTTCTCTGTCTGCGCCTTCACTGCTTTTGTTGGTACTGTGTCCTCAGTCTGTCTGACCATATGTTGCAGATTATATGTTTTATATTGGGACATTAAAACCAGAGCTAGTAGGTCTTTGTACCAGTGTTTTCAGAACAATAATCCTGCTTTCTTTTGTTGTGTGTTGTCATAAACTGCCTGTTTATTTTACGCTAGGTGCTCTGCCAGATTTGGGTCTCAGATTTACCCTGTTCATGAATGGCTTGCTCTAATTCAACAAAACTGAATAGGCAAGAAATACTGTGTGGAGCACTGGGGGGGGGGAGAGAAAGCATTAAACAGCTATTGAAATTCATTAAGTTAATTACTTCTCACCTTGACACTTAAAAATCTTTAAAACAATATAAACAGAGCTGATAGGCAGTCAGTCCATAACACTGACCATTATATATATATATATATATATTGAGGCAGGGTCTCACTGTAGCCCCAGCAGGCCTGGATCTCACTATGTAGACCAGGCTAGCCTTGAACTCACACCTGCCTCTGCTTCCCAAGTACTGGGACTAAAGGCGTGTGCCACCATGTCCGGCAACCATACTGATTTTTTTTTAATTTTTTTTTTTATTTATTTCTGTATGTGTATTGATGTACTGTCTACATGCAAGTTTGTGCACCTGTGTCGTGCAATGCCGCAGAGGTCAGAAGAGGGTCTCGGATTCCCCTGGAACTGGAGTTCTCCTGGAATTGGAGTTTCAGACGGTTCTCGGCTGCCATGTGGGTGCTGGGGATCGAACCCGAGTCGTCTGCAAGAGCGGTCGGTGCTCTTAACCGCTAGGCCATCTCTCCTGTTGTGGTTTAATACAAGACCAACTGGATCTATGAACTTGGAAAAATTACTTTTTTATTGTCTTTTTTTTGGTGTTTTTTTGAGGCAGCGTCTTCCTGTAGCTCCAGCTGGCCTGGAAGTAGCCTTGTAGACCTGTAGACCAGGCTGGCCTTGAACTCAGAGAGCCACTTGCCTCTGCCTCCTGAGTGCTGGGATTAAAGGCATACAATACCACATGTGGCTTAAAGACAGTTCTTAGCCGGGACTGGAGAGATAGCCTAGCGGTTAAGAGCACCGACGCTCTTGCAGAGGACCCGGGTTCGATCCCCAGCACCCACATGGCGGCTAAGAACCGTCTGTAACTCCAATTCCAGGAGAACTCCAGTTCTAGGGGAATCCGAGACCCTCTTCTGATCTCCGTGGCATTGCACGACACGGGTGCACAGACCTGCATGCAGACAGTACATTCATACACATACAAAGAAAAGACAGTTCTTAGCCGCCATGTAGGTGCTGGGAATCGAAGCCAGTCCTCTGCAAGAGCAGTCAGTGCTCTTAACCACTGAGCCATCTTTCCAGCCCCCTATTGTCTGAATTTTAAAGTTCTCATTTGCATGATAAGAATCATAGTGTCTATCTTACAGGATTGTAGTAAGAAAGAAGAAAATGTTACAAAAGACTAATAACCTAATAGAGAAACATCTCAAATTTAAAATGCACATTCCAGGTAGGCGTGGTGGTACATGCCTTTAATACCAGCACATGGGAGGGAGATGCAGAGGTAGTCAGATCTCTGTGAGTTCAAGGCCAGCCTGGTCTACCTAGTGAGTTCCAGGACAGCTGGAACTACAGGGAGACCCTGTCTCAAGAAGACCAAAAAATAAAATAAAATAAAATGCACATTACAGGCCATACAGTAAAATTCAAGTTTTATTGACATTACTATTCTGCTACCAACATTCTCTGAAAACAATGAAATAAATTTCTAAATTAACAACCTAAGATGAACATTAAGAATAGCTCCTCTGTTGTGGAAGTTTAAAATCACATTGTAAATAACTCAGTTAATTAAAAAAGTCTGTGGAAACTAGAGAATTCACAGAAGTAAGCAATAATGAAAGCACCATGTACATATATTAACAGAGATGCAGTGGAGCCAAGTTTAAGGAAAATGTCCAGCCTTACAGACATATATTAGCATCCATTATATGGAAGCATTGAGCTTAGGACACAACTGCAAGTTGAAAAGACATGCAAAGTAAATTCAAGGACAACAGAGAAAGCAAATAATAAAACACATAAATTAATGAAATAAAAATAAGATTGGGGCTGGAGAGATGGCTCAGCAGTTAAGAGCTCCGACTGCTCTTGCAGAGGACCTGGGTTTGATTCCCAGTACCCACTAGGCAGCTAAGAACCGTCTTTAAGCCGGGTGTGGTGGGACATGCCTTTAATCCCAGCACTTGGGAGGCAGAGGTAGGCAGATCTCTGTGAGTTCAAGGCCAGCCTGGTCTACAGGTCTACAGAGGTACTTCCAGGCCATCTGGGGATATCGGGAGAATCTGTCTCAAAAAAAAAAAAAAAAAAAGATTCTTCTGGGGCTGGGGCTACAGCCAGCGTGATGGAGTGCTTTCCTAAACAGAAGGGAAGTCCTCGGCTTTCAATATATAATATAATTATATAAAATATATATTTATATATAATATACATATAAAATCTCTAACATAATATATACATATCATCTCTAGCATAATATATATCAAGACTTTGCTAAAGACTAGTGAAATTGGCACATTTCTATTTATACTAAGATAAAACTGAGTGAAAAATTTAAAGATATAGGTAAATAATATTAAAAATGAAGGAAAAAAATTAAGAAGGAACATAATTACAGGCACAACAGAGGTTAAAATAAGAAAATACTGTTAATCGAAAGCCTTTAATCCCAGCACTTGGGAGGCAAAGGCAGGCAGATCTCTGTGAGTTTGAGGCCAGCCTCGTCTACATAGTGAGTTCCAGTACAGCTGGGGCTACAGGGAGACCCTTTCTAAGAAAGAAAAGAAAATACTGTTAATATAATCAATGCTAATTTATTTATTTATTTAAGTCTTTTTTTGAGTCAGGGCCTCCCTGTAGCCTCAGCTGGCCTGGAACTCGCAATGTAGATCAGGCCAGCCTCGAATTCACAGAGATCCTCCTGTCTCTGCCTCTAGAGTGCTGGGATTAAAGGCTTGTGCCACCACTCCTGGCTAACACTGATATATTTTAAAGTTTATATAAAATAACGAAACCTAAAAATGACTTACAAAATGTGATTCAAGAAGTAGTAGGAAACCTAAGAGAACAATGAATTCATTAAATCAGCAGTTACAAAATTTCCCCCAAAGAAACCAGCGGCCCCCCAAATTTTACAATTTCTACTGTATACCCATGATTCAAGTATTTCTTCAAGCCCTTCCAGAGAACAGAAGGAAATTGCTGGCTGCTTGTTCAAGCACATTTTCTTCCTCCTCCTGGGCAGACGCTAGACTAGCTTCTGCTAGTACCGGCTTCCCATATCGTTAGGTGAAGCCGTGTGATGAAATTCTAAACCATGGAACTGAGTGGAATGATGTCATAAAACCATCTCAAGCCCTTAATCCTGATGATAGAGATGATCCCCAAGGAAACTTTGGAAGTCACTCGCTGATAGTGTTTCCATTTGGCAAAGGCAACTAGCTCTAACAGACATCATAGGAAATTCAGCTTCGCAAGAACTCACATTCTCCAACATGAAGAGTTGAAGACCAGGGAAACTCCTAAAACAATATATTCTAAACAATCCATGGGTGACAAGAGCTCTCAAGAAGAAGCAGGAAATATTTTCAATGAATACAATAAAAATACGATATTCCAAGGTTTGCGAGATATCACTAATGCAATACTCAGAGAATATAATTGAGCATTTTTTTTCCATATTCAAGAAATCCTTTAGACTTCTATCATTTTAGTTCCATTAGTCCATATTTCATGAAAAATTATTAAATTTTATTCTCAATGAACTATAGATGTAGATTCCATAATTTAATAGCTCACATGAGAGAGGCTTTTAGAAATAAGTAGTAAACCAGAAGAGACTGGAAACATGATTGCCTAAGAAAAAAAGGAAATTTTCTTCCAAGGAGCCACCTAGCCCTAAAGCCCCAGGCCTGAAGCTGTTGCTGGCAAGAAGAGTGTCACAAAGAAAAAGAGAAAGTTCCAGAAAACACCTCAGGAAGATTAGAATGGACTTTTGGGTGGAGAGGCATGCCCACAACAGATACCTTCCCAACTCCATGATTAACCCCCCCCTCAAAAAAAAAAAGAAATAAGTAGTATTTCTCTAGTGACCTTTGCTTTGACTGCTTTTGTTTTGTTCTGTTTTGTCTTTTTGAGATGGGTTCTCCCACAGTCCTAGCCAACCTGATATATAGAGCAGGCCTCTCTTGAACTCACAGAGATCTGCCTGCCTCTGCCTCCTAAGTGCAGGGATTAAAGGTGTGTGCCACCACGCCTGGCCACTTTGCCTACTTTCAAAGTGAATGAAATCCAGTGAACTGCATAGCCATCCAGTGAGCTCCTTCTGTTCTTCAATGCAGGTAGTTGAAATCTTTTTGATAGTTTTCAGCCCCATATCCACACTGGTTCTAATGTCAGAACTCTCATTTCATACTCTCAAACATGACTTTCTGCCAGGTATGGTGACACATGCTTCTAATCCCAGCACTCAAAGGCAAAGGCAGGTACACTTCTGTGAGATTGAGGCCAGCCTGGACTACATAGAGAGTTCAAGGGCAGCTAGAGCTACATGGGAACCCTATCTCAAACAAACAAATAAACAAACAAACAAACAAACAAACAAAATAACTTTCCTCTTACATTTAAAAATGGTATAATTTTTTTTTGTCTTTTTGAGACTGTCTTCCTGTAGTCCCAGCTGGCCTGACACTCTCTATGTAGACCAGATGAGCCTTGAACTCACAGAGATACACCTGCCTCTGCATCCAGAGTGCTGGGAATAAAAACATGTGCCACCGCACTCAGCTATATAAAATAAATCTTTAAAAAATAATATTGAGTTCTTTTTAAGAAATAAGTGGGGGGTGGAGAGTTGGTTCAATGGGTTAGAGTACTGGCTGGTCTTGCAGAGGACTTGGGTTCAGTTCCCAGCACCCACGTGATGGCTAACAACCATTCACAACTCCAATTCCAGGGGATTTGATGCCCTTTTCTGTTCTCTGTGGGCATTGCATAACATGAATGATGCACTTATATACATGCAAGCAATACAATCATACACATAAAATGAAAATAAGAAATAAAATATTTTTTAAAAGAAACAAAACAACTTTGTATCCTTGCCAGATGGTTATCTTAAAACTGATTGCTGGGGCTGGAGAGATGGCTCAGTGGTTAAGAGCACCGACTGCTCTTGCAGAGGACCCGGGTTCGATTCCCAACATCCACATGGCAGCTAAGAACCGTCTCTAACTCCAGCTCCAGGGGAATCCAATGCCCTCTTCTGACCTCGTGGCATTGCACGACACGGGTGCAAACAAACAAACAAACAAACGATTGCTATCTGGCTCCTTGAAGCAAATTAAATCTGAAATACTAACTGTGCAATAAGTAATTATTACAAGCATAAAATGAATCACCAGAAAGTATATTAAAATGACAACAGATTACTATTTCTAAGGAATGTTTTGAGCAGCGCCTGGTGGTGCATGCCTTTGATCCCAGCAGAGGCGGGCAGATCTCTGTGAGTTCAAGGCCAGCCTTGTCTACATGGTGAGTTCCAGGCCATCTGGGGCTATAGGGAGACACTGTCTCCAAAAAGACCAAAAAAAAAAAAAAAAAAAGAGAAAAGAAATGCCTTTGAGAATACAGAGAAGGTGGTGCATTAGGATACCTTACAGCGCCAGAAACCTGAAACGGAAACAGGCGTGGAGCTGCAGGGAGAGGCCGTGAAAAGACAAGGGAAGCCAGTGACAAACACGTGAAATCCAGAAATACTGAATTTTTTTTGCTTTATTTGTATTTTTTTTTTTATGTGTATGAGTGTACTGTCTGCATGTAGGTTGGTGCGCCCGTGTCGTGCAATGCCGTGGAGGTTGGAAGAGGGCGTCGGATTCCCCTGAAAACCGGAGTTAAAGACAGTTCTTAGCCCCCATGTGGGTGCTGGGAATTGAACCCAGGTCCTCTGCAAGAGCAGTTGGCGTATTTGTATTTTTTATGTGTATGCGTGTATTGCCTGCAAGTACGTAAGTGTACTCATATTGTGCAATGCTGGTGGACAATAGAAGACATCATCGAATCCCCTGAAACTGGAGTCACAGACAGATGGTTGTTAGCTGCGCTGTGGGGGCTGGAGAGATGGCTTAGTGGTTACAGATATTGACTGCTCTTGCAGAGGGCCGGGGTCATTTCCCAGCATCCACATGGCAGCTAACAACTGCCTTTAGCTCTCTAGTTCCAGGGGGAATTTGATGCCCTCTTCTGACCTCTTTGGGCATTGCATGGCACAGGTGCACTTACATACATGCAGGCAATACATATAAAATAAAAATTTAAAGAAAGAGCAAACATTGGATTGGGTGTGAGTTTTAGAGGATTTGCTTTTAATGCTGAGTTCATCCAGCAAGCACCCAGTTGTTAAGAGCATTTCTGTAGGATGGCTTACGTGGAGACTCTGGCGTGACTGCCTGACGTGACCCCGCTGAGCACTGATGTGACCAAGCTGCCTCTGTGCTGCAGTGTCTTTCAGGTTCCAGTTCTGATTTTATGTAATTTTATGAGGCAGATGTACTCAGGAGATAGGCTGATGGTGCTCCAGATAAACCGTAAAACAGAGGAACAAAGATGCTGAATCGATTCCAATTGCTAAAATCTGGGTTAGCTTTGGAGAGAAGGTAGCATTTGTACTGCAACTTTTAAAATAGGCATGCTTTCAAGAAGAAAAACTGAGTGAAGTGTTTCAGAAGTGCACTAGGTAAGTAATGACTAAACATGGAAAATTTGGGCCTGTTGGAAGGCAAGGTTGGGGGAGGTTGGAGGTGGGGAGATTACAAGTTCAAGACCTGTCTAGGCTACATAGCTGGACCCTGTTGAAAGAAAAAGAAGGGAGGGAGGAGGAAGGAAGGGAAAAAGAGAAGGAAAAGGGAAGAGAAAGAGAAGGGAGGGGCTATAATTCTAATTTTTTACATGCATGTGTGTATATTTATAAGATAATTCTTTTTAACATTTTTTATTATTTTTAATTTTTTATGTGTTTGAGTGTATTGTCTGCATGCGTGTAAGTGCGCCCATGGCATGCAATGCCTGCAGAGGTCAGGAGAGGTCTTCGGATCCCCTGGAAGTGGAGATAGGGACAGTTGTTAGGTGCCAGGTGAATTTTGGGAATGGAACCCAGGTCCTCTGCAAGAGCAGTCAGTGTTCTTCACCGCTGAGTCATCTCTCCAGCCCCAAGACAATGCTTTAAACATTTCAGTAATACATTCAATTTGTTAAGAGGCTATAATGTATTTTCAAATAATACAATGGAACTGGAGAGATGACTCAGTGGTTAAGAGCGATTTTTGAAACCCATTCCTGTCACTTACCAACTTAAATATTTCATAAACAATCTCTGATTCTTTTGTGATATTTTGACTTTTAGCAATTTACTATTTTAGAGTTCCAGGTAGAATTCTTTCAAAATGTTCTGAGATTTCATAATGCCAACTGAGAGCGTCAAGTTAAATATACATAAGACTTTTAGCTTTTTCTGAATAAAGTCCGAAGCTACTGCTTCTTTTGCTCTTAAAAATAAATTGGAGGGCTGGAGAGATGGCCTAGCAGTTAAGAGCGCTGACCGTTCTTGCAGAGGACCCGGGTTCGATCCCCAGCATCCACATGGCGGCCAAGAACTGTCTGAAACTCCAAATCCAGGAGAACTCCAGTTCCAGGGGAATCCGACACCCTCTTCTGACCTCCGCCGGCACTGCAATTTGGACCCGGGTGCACAGACTGGCAGGCAGACAGTACATCTTTACACATACAGAAATAAATTAAACAAAAAAATCAAAAAAAAAGCTTATTTGAGCATTAATATATCTATCATATATATATATATATATCTTATTTATATTCTCTCGTAGTCCCAGCTGGCCTGGAGCTTGCTCTGTAGAAACGGTGCTTTGAACTCACAAAGATCTGCCTGCCTCTGCCTCATGGGTGCTGGGTATTAAAGGTATCGTGCCACCAGGCCTGGTCTCATATTTTTTATTTTATGGGTATGTGTATATTGCTTGTATGTGTGTAGGTGTACTCATGTCGACAAGGGCATTGGATTCCCTGGAACTGGAGTTAATGGACAATTGTTAGCCACCATGTGGGTTCTGGGAATTGAACCTAGGTCTCTCAAGCACCAGTTGCTCTTACTGCTGAGCAATTTCATCAGCCCCACAGTCATATTCTTGTCTACTAATGATCAAATATATAGTCCCAATAACTTGACTCTTTAGAGTTTTCGTTGATATTTGCTCAATGCAGGTAAGGATGGCTGAAGGACTTTATTATTAATACTCCTTTAGGAGTAAGCTTTAGTGAATGATTTTTCTGAGACCATTTGCCAAGCTGAACTATTTGCCAGCCTCAGTGACAAAAGGCTGGCCTGGTATCGTATCAGACGTGTCCCTCAAAGGCACCCTCGATTCATGGTGCTATTGGGAGATGTCTGGATCACGAGGCTTCTACCTTCACAGATAATTAATCCACTGGAGGACGTGGGTCACAGTGGGACATCTTCAAATGTCCCCAGATCTTCCTCTGTTCTCCGAGCCTCCTTCCCACCATGAGATGAGCTGCTTTGCTCTGCTCTGCCTCCTCCTGATGGTCTGTTTCACCATCCACATGTCTGGAAGCAGAAGTGACCATTGACTGAATTTCTGGAATAATGGCCCACATAAGGCTTTCTTCCTTTGAGTGATTTTCATAGGTATTTTTGTCACAGCAACAAAAGGTAAAGTATTAATTTGATTCCCATTACCACAAATAGTTAGTTAACCGCCAGGACGTGCTTGGCACCAAACAATGTAGGATATCCCCCTTCATTTTCTTGTTTAACACATGAAATGGATGTGAATGAAGTTATATAAATATATTAATCTTTTCTTTTTTTTAATTTAATTTACTTTATTATTTTATCTGTGTATAGTGTACTGTCTGCATGTAGGTTGTGCTCCGTGCGCTGCAAATGCCATGAGGAGGTCAAGAAGAGGGTGTCAGATTCCCCTGAAGAACTGGTAGTTAAAGACGTTCTCAGTCTCCATGTGGGTGCTGGGCATCAAACTCCGGGTCCTCTGCAAGAGCCGTCGGTGCTCTTAACCGTGGAGCCATCTCTCCCGGCCTCCAGTCTTTTCATGTTCTGAAACTCTCCTTATCTGTGAGTTAAATGTTAGCAATCTACTAAAAGATATCTACTCTTCATTTTTTTTTTGTTTGTTTAAAATAGTTTCTGACATTCTGAAAAGATTTGGATAAATTTCAGCCTTCGAGATGGCTCAGTTGGTTCAGGAGCTTTTGTGGCCACCAAATTCTAGGGATGTGGTTCAGTCCCTGGAGCTCCATCTCCACACGTTGTCCTGTGACTTCCATGTGTGTGTACACACATGTGCACACACACACACACTAATAAATAAATGCAATAATAAAGAGATGGGTAAGTTTAATGCTGAGAGGCTTTCGAGCTGCCTTTATTCTCGTGGGCTTTTCTGGAGGTATTTATGAACCATGTGTTAGACCATACTGCCAGTATTTATTAAAGTATGTTCACAAAAACCCATCAGGAAACTTCAAAGAGACGTAGGAGAACCCAGTCTTGGCTAAATAAATATTGGCAGCTGATTACAATAGGGTGAGGAAGAACTGGCTTTCTTTAAGTGAGGGACTCTAGATAGGTTCGCTAGAGCTGAGTGGATGAACTGGCACTGAGGAATGGCCAAGGAGAGTAATTAGGCACAATAGACCCAACCCCAAATGACAGAATGCATGAAGTCCAGGGATGGGGAGCTGTGGGAGGGTGCCAGTGGAGGAGGGGATACGCAGGTGGTTAAGACTGATTGAGATGTTATGTATGAAGTACACAAAATTCAATAAAAACTTAAGTATGAAAACAAATTTATTAAAAATTCTTTATAATATCTAATTGTTCTATAGCTAGTTGCAATGAATCCAGGCCTTCATACATGCTATGCAGTTGCTCTGACCCCCCCCCCTCCCTGCCTCTACCCCCACCTCCCGGAAGTGCTGGGATTAAAGAAAGCAGACTGGGATTACCAGTGCATCTGGATCCCCCAGTGATATGCCTGGGTACAGTGCGGGACAGGGCAGGACTCCAGGGATGTTTGTTCAGCACTGGTAGGCAGGATATCAGCTGATTAAGGCTGGATACTGCAACTGGGATTAGTGCTGCTGTGATTCCAGGGCAGCTCGTGATTTCGGCCCTGATAGGCAGCTGTGATTAGGCAGTGGATCGGAAGCTGTGATTCAGGACAGCTGTAAATTGCAGCTTGATGACAAGGGGGATTCAGGCAGTGGATTACAGTGACAGGCTTGGGCATTACGGGCAGCGGGATTACAGGGCAGTGGATTACAGTGCAGCTGGGATTACAGGCATCTGGGATTAGAGTCAGCTGATTAGCTGGGATTAATCAGGGCAGCAGTGGGATTAGAGTGCAGCTGGATAAGGCATGGATTAGAGGCAGCTGGGCTTACAGGGCAGTTGGGATTAGAGTGCAGCTGGGATTACAGGGCAGTCTGGGATTAGAGTGCATCTGGATATACAGGGCAGTCTGGGATTGAGGCAGCTGGACAGGCGTGGGATTAGAGTGCAGCTGGGATTACAGTGCAGCTGGGATATACAGTGGTCAGGCAGTGGGATTAATGCAGCTGTACAGCGTGGGATTAGAGTGCAGCTGGATTACCGTGGGATAGATGAGCGGGTAGATGCCAGCTGGGATTAAGGCAGCTGGATTTAGAGTGCAGCTGGGATTATATGCAGCTGGGATTACAGAGTGCATGGATCCGAGGCTGGGATTTCAGGGCAGCTGGGAATTAGCGTGCAGCTGGGATTACGGGGGCGACTGGAATAAAAGATGGCTAGCCGTGGATTACCAGTGCAGCTGGGATTAGAGTGCAGCTGGGATTACAGGGCAGCTGGGATTACAGTGCAGCTGGGATTACAGTGCATCTGGGATTAGAGTGCATCTGGGATTAAGGCATGGTAGATCAGCTGGGATTAGATGATTGGATAGGCAGCTGGGATTCAGCAGCGGGTAGGGCAGTTGGGATTAGAGTGCAGCTGGGATTACAGGGCAGCTGGGATTAGAGTGCAGCTGGGATTACAGGGCAGCTGGGATTAGAGTGCAGCTGGGATTAGCAGTGCAGCTGGGATTAGAGTGCAGCTGGGATTACAGGGCAGCTGGGATTACAGTGCAGCTGGGATTAGAGTGCAGCTGGGATTAGAGTGCAGCTGGGATTACAGAGCATCTGGGATTACAGGGCACACTGTCACACTCATCTTTGTAATAGGTAATCTGATATCTTTATCTTTCTTCAAACTTTTGATAATGGAATTTTTCATTAAGCAGAAACTGGAATTCCTTTTTTACTTTTTTGAATTTTTTTTCTTATTTTTTGAGGACTAGATCTCCCTTTTAAGTTCCTAGCTAGCATCGGGAGCCTCACTCTGTAGACGGGTCCTTGAAATCCAAGAGATCCACCTGCAGTCTGCTTCCGAGTGCGTAGGATAAAGGGGTTGCGCCATCATGTCTGGGCCCTTTTTATTTTTTACTCCTTAATCGTCCTATTATAATATACACTTTGCTGATCCATTTAAAAAAGTTTCTCATGGTAGCACAGGCTGGCCTGCCTTCCTCAGCCTCTTTACTGATGGGATTTGAACCATGCATCCATCACTATACCTGGTTCTGTAAACAGATACTTGAATTTAATTGACATTTTCTTTTTGTTTTATACTTTCTAAAGTATGTCTAGAGGAAAAGTTTTGCTGCCAATTCTTTAGTTTGTTTGATATTTTGTGTTCAAACTCTCATGTGTTCTAACATTGAGAAATCAACTTCTGGGGCTGGAGAGATGGGCCTAGCAGTTAAGCGTCGAATCGCTTTTGCAGAGGACTCGGTTTCAATTTCCCAGCACCCACATGGCAGCTGAGAACCGTCTTTAACTCCAGTTCCAGGGGAATCCGACACCTCTTCTGATCTCCGCCGCATTGCATGACACGGGTGCACAGACCTGCATGCAGACAGTACATTCATACACATACAAAAATATAAAAAGAGAAATCACCTTCCACTGTGTTAACAATTTTAATCTTTCAAGAGTGGCTTGCTTTGAATTTGAAAATAGTAACAAACCAATGTATAAGAGGTTCAGTTTTATTTTATTTTATTTTTATGTGTATGAATGTATTGTCTGCATGCAGGTCTGTGCACCTGTGTCATGCAATGCCGTGGAGGTCAGAAGAGGGCGTCGGATTCCCCTGGAACTGGAGTTCTCCTGGAATTGGAGTTATAGATGGTTCTCAGCTGCCATGTGGGTGCTGGGGGTTGAACCCGGGTCCTCTGCAAGAGCAGTCAGCGCCCTTAACTGAAAAATATTATAAAGCAAGAATAAAATAAAGCAGATGTTTCGAATCACTTCGGCATTATATTCAATATTAAATCATTCATGTATGGTTATTTTTATATCCTAAGAAACAGTAAAAATATAACAGAAAAAAATTTTTAGATACCGTAATAAGGAGATTAACTACATGTAAAATGTAGCTGTCTTATGGAAGTCTGATTGTATTAGCTTATTTGGGAAAGTGAAAATCTCATCTATCAAACAGAAGTCACGAGAGGTGCTTTCGCATAGACTATGAGGAGAACAGGGAGCGGCGCGCAGCCAGGGCTCACACACTGCTCATCACCAGTCCCCACTGTGCGTGATTCACTCCACCACACTTCACAGAAAACTGGTTCACCTCTGTATCGACTTTTTAACCAAAATACACTTCTTTCTGATTCTTATTCAGGCTTTCCTATTTTAATTAATTAATTAACTTAAATTTTTGTCTTTTTGACACAGGGTCTCTCTGTAGCCCCAGCTATCCTGGAACTCACTTTGTAAACCAGGCTGGCCTTAAAGTCACAGAGATCCACCTGCCTCTGCCTCCCAAGTGTTGGGATTAAAGGCGTGCGCCACCATGCCCGGCTCCAGGCTTTCCTATTTTAATCCCACTATAATTTTCCTTGTTTATTTTCAAACCTTTTACCTTATCCTTTCCCTCTGTTTATTGTTCCGCTCCTGCTTTACTTCCAGATCTACTTTTTTTTTCTTTTTTTTTTTAAACTTTTTTTTTTCTTATTCAGCATACAACCCCACAAATCTAAGTCCCGAAATGAGTTTTATTAAGCCCTAGAAGGACATCAGTCACAGGATCTGAAACCCTGAAAACCTGTAGTTCCAATTAGGCTCATAATTTATCAACTTTGAGAACCAAGCAGGGTTTTTGTCCTCATTAGTATCATATCTAGCATGACTCTTAGAGCTCAATGCAAGATGATATACAAAGTATCTACCACAGAGGCTTTTATATTAGACTTTCAAGTTATTTTTCCTTTAAATTACACAAGCATTTTTCTTGATTTTTTGCATTTTCTTCATAAAGCATTTAAGTAACACAAAAATAAAGAGTAAAATGTTAACTGTTCCTGCATCTTGTCCTCTCTCCTCCAAATCTCTCTTACACACTCACACGCATGCACACATGTACTTCTTTCACCACAATTATTGTTAACAGTCTGCGTTTTCCCAGACTAATTCTACTTTATTCTTAAGCTTTCTCTGACTCTCACAGTCAGCAGAAGTTCACTCCTTTTATTTGCTTCTATCAAACCCCCCAGGTTACCTGTATCAAAGTCTCAAATTTTGTTTGTTACACTTTGAATGTAAAAAATCCACCACCCTCCCAAGGCACATGTGTCTGAAAGCTAGCCCCACTTGGTGGTGCTGTTCGTAGGAGGCTGAAGAACCTTTGGGGATTGTGGCCTGACTAGCAGAAATGAACAGCTTCTTGATATTCTGCTAGAATATTCTTTCAAATATTTGGCTTCTTGATCTGCCAAGATGTGAGAGCTGTCACTTCACACCCCCATCGTTATATGCAAAGTACCCTATGGCTCCACCGCCCCACCATGATGGTCTGCATCCTCTGATATTGTGATCTAAAACAAATCTCTCTTGCCTCTAAGTAGCTTCTTTCAGTTATTCTGTCATGGTGATAAGAAAAGCACTAGTAAAATATTTTAGGTATTTACTTTTTTATTTATACCTGGCCTCAATTACGAATATTCTAAGTGGGAGCTTTCTTTCAGTCTTTATAGCCCCTATTTTGCTAGTGCTTCATAGATTTTTGTTAAAGGATAATTCATCATTGTGGTTTATTGGGGACACATAAAAATTCCATAGGTGTCTAGGGATACAGTGCTTGCTGAAAAAGCACAAGAACCGCAGTTCAGACCCTCAGAACTCACATAAAAAGCCAGGTCTGGGAGCCACCTGAAGTCCTAGCCCTGGAGAGTCAGAGACAGAGGCTCCCCGGAGCGAAGCAGACTAGTTAGAATTAGCCTGTTCTGGGTTCAGGGAGAGATCCTTCCTCAAAAACTAAAGTAGCACACCCAATATCGATTATCAATTTCAGGGAGAAAGGAAGGAAGGAAGGAAAGGAGGGAGGGACGGAGGGAGGGAGGGGAAAGAGACAGATTGATTCCATGAGGGGAAAAAGGGTATTAAGTCAGGTCAGGAAAATCTCCAGGTAAAGTGACATCTTGAGCATCATAATAAATGCCTACTAGAATGTTTAAGAAGCTGTGAAGCTGGGCCTGGTGGCGCAGGCCTTTAATCCCAGCACTCAGGAGGCAGAGGCAGGCAGATGTCTGTGAATTCAAGTCCAGCCTGGTCTACATAGTGAGCTCCAGGCCAGCTAGCTGGAACTAAAGGGAGACCCTGTCTCAAAAATACAAAAAAAAAAAAGAAGAACTTGTGAATTAGCACAATTTCTCTTCCAGGAACTCTAGGTGAAAGAGGAAAGTCACTGATCTCAAAACCCCAAAGACAGTGGATATCAAGGAAAGGGAGAAAGAGAGCACCAATGAGTGCCCTGTGACTTGACACAAGGAGAGTCTAGAGTGGCCAGTCTCCATCCGAGCAAAAGGAACAGGGAATTGGTTTCCCACAGCAAGTTTGAAGCTTGTTAGGGTGGCAGAGATGTAGAGAGAAGGCCGGGCTGGGGCCGGGCAGTGCTGGGAAGATAACTAGGCCAATCAAAAGGGCCTTGGAGTTGCGCACTGTTGTGACTTGGCAGGGCCTCTGAGACTGGCCCCAAATCAGAGGCTCTGACAGAAGCTGGCTGGGTGCGGAAGCTGGAGTCTAGGGAGGAAATGCCAGGGCTGGCAGGAGGCTAAGCCAGGCCTTGTGAGCCAGCGAATCTGGGGTTCAGAATGGAAAGCACTAGTCTTTTTGGATTGGTTGCTCCCTGTCATTTGGCTGATGTAGTCTGATGGGAGGGGACCAAGCCTCTCTAGACCATTTTCACAGTTCCTGTTCTGGGTTCAGGCTTGGGGGGTGGGGGAAGCCAACCTTCCTTAGCGGCTCGCCACCCCCAGTGGATTACAGCCCTTTCAAGTCTCTGCCCTAGAGGGACAACTCTGCCTTTATCACTCCTAGGTGATTGGTGGCTTCAGTGAAGAGCCCTAGGTGGGGTCTCTCCGGAGCTCGTGGTATGTTTTAGACAATATTAGTTTTAATTTAGTAGCATTTAACAGATCTGTATGTGCATCTGAGTCCTGATGGGTATTATGAGTTAAATAGTTGATTTTGGTCTTATTAACTTTGACATTAGTTTGGATAAGCAATGCTTTTCAACCAACATGTGGCAGTGAACACGTGTACCAAGTCTGAAAAAATAAAACATGGATTTAGTCCTCAGGGTATCACCAAATTAGGTAGAAGACTCAACATGAGCCTGTGGAGGCAGAGGCAAGTGAGTCTCTGTGAGATTGAGGCTATCCTGGTTTACATAGTGAATGCTTGGCCAACTGGGGCTATAGGGAAACCCTGTCTCAAAGAGTCTCAGCTGTGGGAGACAGAATTAGACTACTGAGAAAACAATTCTCTTTCAAGGTGTAGGACAAATGCTACAAATACTGCCATCCAGGCTCAGGACCAGTGTTGGTACAAGTTACAGAGATACAGAGAGAGTTGGAAAGGCTTTGTAGAGGAGGTAACATGTGAAGCAGGCCCTCAAAGAATATTGTGTTTACAACTGGAATTCTGGATTTCCTTATACTTTTTTTGTTGTTGTTGTCTTTTTGAGACAGCATCTTCCTGTAGCCCCACCTATCCTGGAACCCACTATGTAGACCAGGCTGGCCTCAAACACTCAGACATCCTCCTCCCTTTGCCTCTTGAGTGCTGGGATAAAAGGCATGTGCTACCATGCCTGGTAAATTTTATACTTTCTAATAGACTTCACTTGAGGCTTTTCCATTTTTAGCTTCTATTTTCCATTGCTGTCTAGTGTACTTTGCCATCAACCTACCCAGTCAACCTTGGTCTTCTTGGAAGTAGCCTAGGCCAAGGCATATATAACTTATTTAAAAAAAAAAATCACAGGCTGGAGAGATGGCTCAGAGGTTAAGAGCACTGACCGCTCTTGCAGAGGACCCAGGTTCAATTCCCAGCACCCACATGGCAGCTAAGAACAGACTTTAGTGCCGGGTGTGGTGGCACACGCCATTAATCCCAGTACTGGGGAGGCAGAGACAGGCAGATCTCTGTGAGTTCAAGGCCAGCCTGGTCTATAGAGCAAGCTCCAGGCCAGCTGGGTCTAAAGGGACACCCTGTCTCAAAAATACCACCCCAAAAAAGAGGTATAGGTGAACGCCTGAGTCTCTGTAACATTGGTAGGTCAGAGAAAATAAATCACATCGTGAAAGATTGTAAGACCCACGGGGGTAGATAACTACAAGGAAACCATGCTTTCTGGATACACAGGGCAGTTGCACAGTTGAACCCACAGCACTTGTGACATCATGCAAAAAATGTGTGCAAGTTCAAGCCAGACAAAACCCGGAATGGATGGAGAGATGGGCACAAGACCCAGCTCCAGCATGGATGGAGAGGGAGACACAGGACCCAGCTCCAGCATGGATGGGGAGGGAGACACAGGACCCAGCTCCAGCATGGATCGGGAGGTGGACACAGGACCCAGCTCCAGCAGGGATGGGGAGGTGGACACAGGACCCAGCTCCAGCATGGATGGGGAGGTGGACACAGGACCCAGCTCCAGCAGGGATGGGGAGGGAGACACAGGACCCAGCTCCAGCAGGGATGGGGAGGTGGACACAGGACCCAGCTCCAGCAGGGATGGGGAGGTGGACACAGGACCCAGCTCCAGCAGGGATGGGGAGGTGGACACAGGACCCAGCTCCAGCATGGATGGGGAGGTGGACACAGGACCCAGCTCCAGCATGGACCCAGCTCTAGCATGGATGGGGAGGTGGACACAGGACCCAGCTCCAGCATGGATGGGGAGATGGACATAGGACTCAGCTCCAGCATGGATGGGGAGGTGGACACAGGACCCAGCTCCAGCATGGATGGGGAGGTGGACACAAGTCCCAGCTCTAGCTGATGATCTATTCCTAGGCAATAGCTGCTGGGAGGGACTCAGTTTTCTTTAAGGGTGTGATGTCTCATAGACTGACCAGACTCCAAGGGATGGACCCACGCCCATGAACATTTGGGGAACATAGATTAGACTTGACAGAACTTTAAAAGAAAGAAATCATAGAGGATGTGAAGTCAGGGATAGTAGGGTGGGGAAAGGGTCTGGATGTGATCAAAATATATTGTAGGAAATGTTCAAAGAGTTAATAAAATTGTTTCAAGACAGTTACTTTTTATTATTTTTTAAACTTCTTTTCATAGGGACAGCACTTGTAAAGAAATAATTTTCATTTTTTAAGGATTTATTTTAGCCAAGTCAACAAAGCACAGTTCCCGAGGCCCCATATGTTAGAACACAAAAATAACCTCGCTGTGTAGAAACAGATGCTTAAAGTGGTATTCATTAGAGTGAGATTCCACCTGTAATAGGAAGCAGAGTGTGGACGCCAAAGCAGTGTTGTGCCAGGCAGTCCTTGCTACCGCCTTCATTTCCTCAGGAATGTGTTCTGTGGGTGAAATCTTGCTAATAGGAATATGCTTCTGTTGTTGCTATCTAGCGATGTGCACCATGAGTAACATGGAAACACAACGAGCCTTTAGGGCAATGATCACAGAAAAAAATGATTCCTCAATTGGGGCCTGTCTTAGCAATGAACAAAGTTGTCTTGGGCAAAACGACTACCCTACATTATCAGCAGAAATGAACATTTACTGATTGTGTCTGTTTCAGGTGCTTTGTTTACTGCACACATTTACAAGAATCCTCTAAAGGGGATATAGTATAATAAATCACTCTCCCCTGGATTATAACTAGATTAGAATCCAATAATCTATTTCTTAAGGCACTGCGTCCTTCCTATTACATCACAGCCTTTGCAATAATGGAGAACCCAGCGATTAAACAACAGATACTATCAAATGGAATAGCTCATATTCCATGTCCTTTTTTATTTTTGGCCTTTGTCTTCAAGTTCATTTATTCTCATTTATGATCGAGAGGGAAATTTTTTAATTTTATTTATTCATTTTGTATGTGTATGAATGTACTGTCTGCATGTAGGTTTGTGCACCCATGTTGTGCAATGCCGCGGAGGTCAGAAGAGGGTCTCGGATTCCCCTGGAACTGGAGTTCTCCTGGAATTGGAGTTACAGATGGTTCTCAGCCACCATGTGGGTGCTAGGGATCGAAACTGGATCCTCTGCAAGACCAGTTGGTGCTCTTAATCACTAGGCTATCTCTCCAACCCTGGAAATTTTTAAAAATGTAGAATAGAGTTTAAAATTTTCTTTTGGTCTTTTTGAGACAGGGTCTCCCTGTAGCCCCAGCTGTCCTGGAGCTCACTATGTAGACCAGGCTGGCCTTGAACTCACAGAGATCAACATGCCTCTGCCTACTGAGTGGTGGGATTAAAGGTGTGCACCATCATGCCCAGCCCTTTGAGTTTAGTTAGCAAGACTTCGCTTAATAACCTTAAGCAGCTCAGAAAAGCATTATGCAGATTGATGAAAATATGTGAACATTTTGAATATTAAAAACACATTCACTTTAGTCTTATTTATTTTTGTTTTTTGAGACTTTATTACCATATATATGGTTATATATATATATATATATATATA
>VZQC01007300.1:309294-324718 GCA_009823505.1 Rhizomys pruinosus
CAGGGGAAGAAGCACAGACACATTAGGAGGTTACTGCAGCAGGGATCTGGTGATCCAGCAGGGGAAGAAGCACAGACACAGTAGGAGGTTACTGCAGCAGGGGATCTGGTGATCCAGCAGGGGAAGAAGCACAGACACAGTAGGAGGCTACAGCAGCAGGGGATCTGGTGATCCAGCAGGGGAAGAAGCACAGACACATTAGGAGGTTACTGCAGCAGGGATCTGGTGATCCAGCAGGGGAAGAAGCACAGACACAGTAGGAGGTTACTGCAGCAGGGGATCTGGTGATCCAGCAGGGGAAGAAGCACAGACACAGTAGGAGGCTACAGCAGCAGGGGATCTGGTGATCCAGCAGGGGAAGAAGCACAGACACGTTAGGAGGTTACTGCAGCAGGGATCTGGTGATCCAGCAGGGGAAGAAGCACAGACACATTAGGAGTATACTGCAGGAGGTGATGATCTAGTGATCAAGCAGAGGAAGAAGCACAGACACATTAGGAGGTTACTGCAGCAGGTGATCTAGTGATCTAACAGGTGAAAAAGTACAGAGACTTTAGAGAGTTACTGCTAGAGGTGATCTGGTGATTCATCAGGGGAAAAAGCATCAAAATTAGGAAAATACTAGAGCAGGTGATCCTGTGATCAAGCAGGAGATGAAGCTACAACACATTAGGAGGTTTACTACAGGAGGTGATCTGGTGATCCAGTAGGGGAAGAATAGACATATTATGGGGTTACTGCAGTAGTTGATCTAGTGATCCAGCAAGGGAAGAAGCATCAATACATTAGGAAGTTAATACAGGAGGTGATTTAGTTAACAAACAGGGGACAAAGCACAGATACATTATTATGTTACTCCAGGAGGTGATCTGATGATCCAGTAGGGGAAGAAGCAGAGACACATTAGGGCATTACTACAGCAGGTGATCTCATGATCCATCAGGAGAAGATGCACAGACACATTGGAGCTTACTACAACAGGTGATCTAGTGATCCAGCAGGGGAGGAAGCACAGATATATTAGGAGCTTACTACAGCTTGTGATGTAGTGATCGAGTAGAGTAGTAAGCACAGACACATTAGGTTACTGCAGCAGGTGATCTGCTGATCCAGCAGGGGAAGAAGCCCAGAGGTGGATGATCTTTGGAGAACCAGAGCTGCTAGACACAGTAGACTTGGGGAGAAAAGGCCAACCTCTTTATTTAAATTTAACAGGCTGTAAATTCAGGTGGTTCAACAGTCAGCATATCTAAACACACGAGTAATGAAGTGTTTACCTTCCATTCCAGTTCCCTTTCTCTCAGGCACCTCTTAATGTTAGCAATTTCACAGGTATAGTTACTGTTTTCTATTATATTGATGGACATATCCATCCCAGTTGATGGAAATAAGTCGTTTCTAATCATTGCTAATAAAACTCTAAATAACCTTTTACATGTGTCATTTCTTACATATATTAATTACATCTATAAGTAAAATTTAGGTTAAAGAACATGTCCATTTGTAATTAAAAATTTTTTTTTAAATTTTATTTATTTTTGTATGTGTATGAATGTACTATCTGCATGTAGGTTTGTGCACCCGTGTCATGCAATGCCGCGGAGATCAGAAGAAGGTCTCGGATTCCCCTGGAACTGGAGTTCTCCTGGAATTGGAGTTTCAGACGGTTCTCAGCCGCCATGTGGGTGCTGGAGATCGAACCCAGGTCCTCTGCAAGAGCAGTCAGTGCTCTTAACCGCTAGGCTATCTCTCCAGCCCCCTTTATTATTTTTTTAAACAATTTACTGTGCATCAGTTCCCTTTGCTTGACAAATCCTGAAGCTAAGTCATATGAAAATAGCAACAGTGTGCACAGTTTTATATGTAAACATACATCCACTAAACATACTAAATGCATCAGCTTAAGGTACCCATATGAGGTTTTCAGCACCCACTTGGCCAGTTTGAGATTTTGTATAAACAGTTAATACAGGGGCTGGAGAGATGGCTCAGTGGTTAAGAGCACTGACTGCTCTTGTAGAGGACCCGGGTTTGATTCCCAGCACCCACATGGTGGCAAAGAACTGTCTTTAAGCCAGGCATGATGGGCATCATCCCTTTAGGCTCAACTGGCCTAGAGCTCACCATGTAGACCAGGCTGGCCTTGAACTCACAGAGATCCACCTGCCTCTGCCTCCCAAGTGCTAAGATTAAAGGCATGCACCACCACTCCTGGCTCATTTTTTTTTAAATGAATAACTTTTCATGTATAGTGTCTCTCTATACATGTTTGTGCAGCCTGGCTATTTGATGAAATAGCCACAAGATGGTTAATGTGTTAGCAGAGGAATTTGAGAATTAAAAGGGAACTTTTTGATGTGCCATTATATGAAAGTTCACCATCACATTTTCATGCCTCTGCTAGACTTACACTCATTTGTGCATTTCAGATATTCAGATGACTACATTTTGTTCTATTATTTATTATGTGAGTGTTATGCCTGCATGTATATAAGTGCACCCATGTCATGCAATGCCCATGAAGGACAGAAGAGGGTGTCAGAGCCCCTGGAACTAGAGTTATGGATGGTTGTTATCCTCCATGTGGGTACTGGGATTTGAACTCGGGTCTTCTGCAATAACAGCCAGTGCCCTTAACTACTGTGCCATCTTTCCAGGCCTCTCCGTGTGATGGTATTTTGTATCAATGGATTTTGGTCTTTGTAAGCAAGTTTCTTCACTAGGCATAATAAGTAATCTACTGACACTCAATTTGCTAACAGAAACATGAAGAGGACCTTTCTTACTTTAAAAAATTAATTGATATATTTTTTAAATTTTTATTTATTTCTTATGTGTATGAGTGTACTGTCTGCATGTAGGTTTGTGCACCTGTGTTGTGCAATGCCGTGGAGGTCAGAAGAGAGTGTCGGATTCCCTTGGAACTGGAGTCAAAGACAGTTCTCAGCTGCCCTGTGGGTGCTGGGGATCGAACCCCAGTCCTCTGCAAGAGCAGTCGGCACTCTCTCCATCCCCAATTGATATATTTTAATGGTCTCCTGTTCAACCTTTAATGCCATGAACCTGGCTTGGTGGCGCACTCCTTTAATCCTAGCACTTGCGAGGCAGAGGCAGATGGATCTTTGTGAGTTCAAGGCCAGCCTGGTCTACAGAGTGAGTTCCAGGACAGCTGGGGCTACAGAGAGGCCCTGTCTTGAAAAAGACCAAAATAATAATAATAATAACAATAATAATAATATCCAGTTGGCATCTCCCAAGCTAAACTTAGATGTGATCAAGGCTTTTGCTATAGATAGAATTGAGTCCTCGAAAATTCATAGTTGAAGATTTAATGCTCAATTGTAGGAATGAAACTTTGGCTGGCTTGAGGCAAGAACTTGCAAGACCTGTCCTGTAAAACCTCTGAGAGTTATCTGATATCTCTGTGGGGATTCAGTTGCCTCTGTGAGTTGTCTGTAGCTCCAGAAGGTTCAGGATATTACAATGTTTTCTTGCTTCACCTATCTCTGCAAAGTTCCTGAACCAGATAGCCCTTTCCCTTGAGGCATTGAGCAAAAATGTCACTTCTAGTTTACCTGTTGCATAAACAGGAGCTCTGCAGCCCCCTGATTAGAGCCAAGGTGGCTCCCCCTCCCTTCCACCTGCCCCCCACTTCCTTTCCCAGAGCACAGTAACTTTTGGTATATAAGCACACTGCTGGCATGAATAAAGTGAGACTCTATTCTCCCTGACTCTCTTCTGAGTATGTTCATTTTCCACAGGTAATCTCCTACAGTTCCCCCTCCCCTCTTCTTGCCAGGAACTAAGACTAGAGGCTGTCTGCCTGCAGGCAGGTGACAGGCTTGAAGCTTGCAGGGAGAGAAGAACAACATGTGGGATGTGGTCACGTGTGACTCAAGGACTAACTATATACTACCAGCACTCATTATGAAGATATTTAGATGAGATCTTAAGGGGAGACTCTTGTTAGTGGGCTTGGTGCATTTATAAGAGATACAAAAGAGTGTGTTCTCTTTCTCTCTCTGCCAGTTGATTTAGATAACCCCGGGTAAGCATGAAAGAGTGTGGAACGATCCAGTTTGAATTAGGGGCTAGTTCTCAGCTAGCATCCCTCAGGGCACAATGTGGGAGTCATGGGATTCCTTTGATCCCACCCCAAGAGGGAGCAACCTGGCCCAGGAGTATGATGCTAGGCAGAGCAGCAGTATACAGTGGCGGGAGACTGGGGGTCTGTGATTGGCTCTGGGAGATGACGTCATTTTGCTTATAAAAGTGACTTGCAGCAAGCAATAAATAGAATTCTTCATTTCCATCATTACACAGAATTCCTGGGTCCATTATTTTGCAAGTATACAGGCCAAAGCAGGCCTGGATTTCTAGTGTTGGTGGCTAGTGGGTTGGACAGGGATATATCAGATCACCAACCTGTTAAACTAGTGTGGGGTTGAATGGAGACCAATCAAGTCACCAACTTGTGGATTGCAAGTGGGTGTAGGCTGAAAACAGGCCATCAGCCATCATCAGCCTGAAATTCCTGTCCAGAGACCAGCAATCTTTTGGGCAGGTGGGAAAGCATAGCCAGATGGGAGATGTTCCACTGCTCAGGCTAAGGACCTGAGTTGGAAGTACCTCCCAGGTGGGGTTATGAAAATGACCAACTGACCTCCGCACTGAAGGGTCAGTCCCCCAGCAGTGACCGCAAGCAGCCACTGCTTCTCTTCCCTTAGCAGGATCGTGCAGGACCTGCTCGTAACAAGAGAAGCTCCCTACAGAATAGCTCTTCCAGAGACTGTGCTCCTCTTAGAGTTCATTCTCCAAAGCTGTGAAAATGCATACATCTGCTTTTTTTGTCATTCAGTCTATGAAAACCAAAGCAGACAGCGTGTGTGGTGTGTGTGTGTGTGTGTGTGTGTGTGTGTGTGTGTGTGTGTGATGTCTACTAGGCAAGAGCTCTACCACCAAGCTATGCCACATCCATAAGAAAATCTTTAACCAAAAATACTAAAAACCAGAAGGTAATTTTTTTTTTAGAAAACCCGTATTATAGAATAGATAGAAATGGGTATAGCTAATAACATTGAACTTGGGGGGGCTGGAGAGATCACTCAGCAGTTAAGACCACTGGCTGCTCTTGCAGAGGACCCGTGTTCAGTTCCCAGGACCGACATGACAGCTAACAACTCAAGTTCCAGGACATCCAACACACTCTTCTGACCTTCATGAGCATTTCACAACATGGGTGCACTTAGATACATGCAGGTAATACACTCGTGCATGTAAATAATAATAATAGTAATAATAAAATATAGTATTTAACCACTATTTACAATTTGTGACACATAATTGTTAATCATATTTGAGGCTGCTACCAATTTAGTTCAGAATAGCTGTAGCAAGGAGGTTATGTGGGTTAAACATCTAACTATTTAAAATATTTTAGGGGGCCAGGCATGGTGGTGCACGCCTTTAATCCTAGCACTTGGGAGGCAGAGGCAGGTGGATCTTTGTGAGTTCAAGGCCAGCCTGGTCTACAGAGCAAGTTCTAGGACATCTGAGGCTACAGGGAGACCCTGTCTCAAAAAGACCAAAAAAAATATTAAGGGGGCTAAGCTGGGGCTCAGCAGTTAAGAGCACCAACTGCTCTTGCAAAGGACCCAGGTTCGATTCCCATCACCCACATGGCAGATAAGAACTGTCTTTAACTCCAGTTCCAGGGGAATTGCCGCCCTCTTCTGACCTCCAAGGCATTGGACAACACAGGTGCACCAACCTGCATGCAGACAGTACACTCATACACATAAAAAATAAATTTAAAGCCAGGCGTGGTGGCGCACGCCTTTAGTCCTAGCACTCGGAGGCAGAGGCAGGTGGATCTTTGTGAGTTCAAGGCCAGCCTGGTCTACAGAGTGAGTTCCAGGACAGCTGGGGCTAAGGAACCACTGCTCCTCAAAATAATAAAAAAAGTAAAAAAAAAAAAAAAAAAAAAAAAAAAAAAATAAATACTATATAATATATATATTATAACTTTATATTATATCACAATAACCCACTAATACTGAATATAGAGTCTTTTAAGCTACCACCGTAGGATTTTGAAGGTGATCCCGTCCTACTGTAATCTTCCGGAAGTCTGAGTGGTAGATACCTGTTTCTTCTGTTTGTGCGAATGAGGAAATTGATATCCTGGGGGTTGAGGGTATAGCTCAGTTGGTAGAGTGCTTGCCTGGCATGGAGGAAGCCTGGGTTCAATCCCAGCACCACACAGAACTGGGTGCGGCAGCTGTTGTACAGAACTGTCCTCCATCTAAATAACTGCGATCTTCAGGCATTCAGCTGTGAGCACTTGGAAAAGATCACCACGGCTGGGCTTGTTGCCTGTTAACCTCCCTCACTGAAAGAGGAGCAGCAGAGTTATGAGACCCTCACCTGAGGGTCCAGTCTCTTCTCCCAACCTGCTGTGGCCAATTTTGACCAAATTTTGCAAAACCTGGGCCTCCAGGAAGTCTAGAGATATCAAAACTGGAGAAGACGCGCAAAGAGGAGGCGTATCCATCCTGCGCAAGCCTGGTGATAGGTCGTACGTCCCCATGCGCGGCGTGAAGACTTTCTGTCCAGCCTTAGCAAGAGACTCTAGTAAGCGACTCCTCAAAAACTTGTGCTCTCTAGGTAAGCCCAGTACACTCACTGCTTCTCCAGAACTTGTTTGGGACCTTAGGAGGAGGGGGTGAGTATTCATTTTAGCGACAGTGGCACATACTTGTAATCCATAATTCTAGCACTTGGAGTTAGGCAGATCTTTGTGAATTAAAGTCCAGCCTGATCTGCAAAGCAAGTCCCAAGCCAGCAGGAGCTATAGGGAGACCCTATCTCAAACAAACAAACAAACAAACAAACACAATAAAACCCTCCAGCACGGGAATTTTATATCTTGGAATTCCTGAAAGGAAAGGGGAAGGTGTCTCTTTGTCTCATCTTTGTTGAACAGTGGAACAGCTGCAAGAAGCAAACTCTTGGGCTGGAGAGATGGGTCAGCTGTTAAGAGCATTGGTTGTTCTTGTGGAGGACCTGGGTTTTTGGTTCCCAGGACCCACATTCAGGGGCTTACAGCCTCCTGTCATTCTAGTTTCAAAGGATCAGGCACCCTGTCTGGCCTCCATGGCACTGCAAGTATGTGGTACAAAGACACACACTCAAGCATACCAGACACACACACTCATACACATAAATAAAAAGAGTCACTACAATGAGTAATCTAAGAAGCAAGCTCTTATCTAGAGGAAATGGGGACAGATTGAATCATCCCAGAAACTGCTTCCTGGTCTGAGAGAAACAGATGTAGTAGTTGCTAAAAGTCAGGAGGCAATAAAGTAAGTGAGGTGCCTCCAGGTCCCGTGTTCTTCCGCTCCCCCTTCTTAGGTCCCCTCGTCCTTCACAGGTCGATGTCGTTATCGTCCTCGCTCATCTTACATTTACTTATAATTTGTGCATCTCTGTATGGCTGTGATAGGCAGCTAGGAAGCAGTGGCCGCCCAGGACCCCCCAGGATCCCATGGGTGACTGCCAGCCAGCAGGGGCAACAGAAGGTGATGCTTCTCTCTCTCTCCCTTCTCACGTTCTCTCCTCTCAATCTCAATCTCATCTCCTTCTCTCTCGTCGTATCTCTGCTCCCCCCTCGGCCAGTGCCATGTTGAGGGGAACTCCTGGGGGTTGTGGCCCTGGGGATCATCAGGGGGGAGCACCAAAGTCCCTGTAAGTGATGATTTCCCCCATTTGCTCTGTAGGAAAACCGATTAAATTCTCTAGTCTCGCCTAAAAAAAAAAAAAAGGTGTTGAGAAGTAGGATGAGAAAGTAGGAGGTGCGGTCTGCCGGCTCCACCACCCACAGTCTGGACGGCAGCAGGGACCCTCCCTTAGTTAAGGATAATCTCCACTGTGAATCCTGATTAGCAGAAATAGGGCTAAGACCAACTGACCAATGGGAGGGGGTTTGATTAAATAAATAACAGTGCATTTGAAAAACGGAATGTCCTATGCTCTTATAGGGACCATCTGTGTATACTGAAATAGGCTGGTTTTTGAAATAAGTTAATTTTTTTTTTCTATTTTTGAGACAGGGTCTCCCTTTAGTCCCACCTGGCCTGGAGCTCGCTCTGTAGACCAGGCTGGCCTTGAACTCACAGAGACACACCTGTCTCTATCTCCCAAGTGCTGGGATTAAAGGCCTGCACCAGCCGGGGCTACAGGGAGACCCTGTCTCGAAAAGACCAAAAAAATAAAAATAAAAAAATAAAGGCCTGCACCACCACACCCAGCAAATTAATTAAAATTAAAAAATTAACTTTATTTTATGTGTATGTGTTTTGCCTGCATGCATGCAAATGCACTTATGTCATGCAATTCCCAAAGAGGCCAGAAGAGGGCATCAGATCCCCTGGTACTGGAGTTGTCCCCATTGTGGGTGCTGGGAACTGAACCTGAGTCCTCTGTAAGAGCAGCCAGTGCTCTTAGCCATTGGGCCATCTCTCCAGCCCTTCCCCCCCATTTTATTTTTTTTATTTTGTGTGCATGACTGTATTGCCTGCATGTGTTAAGTGCACCTATGTCATGCAGTGCCCACAGAGGTCAGAAGGCATTGGATCCCTTGGAACTGGAGTTACAGATGGTTGTTAGCCAATAGGTGGTTCCTGAGAATTGAACCAGGGTCCTCTGAAGGAGTAGACAGTGTTCTTAACCTCTGAGCCATCTCTCCAGCATTTATTTATTTACTTATTTATTTAGTCTTTTTGAGACAGGGTCTCCCTGTAGCTCCAGCTGTCCCAGAACTCACTATGTAGACCAGGCTGGCTTTGAACTCACAGAAATCTGCCTGCCTCTGCCTCCCAAGTGCTAGGATTAAAGGCGTGCGCCACCGCGCCCGGCACTTTGTTTTTTTGAGACCAGGTCTCATGTACCTTGGGTTGGCATCCAATTCACTATGGAGCCAAAGGCGACTGTGAACATCCGATCTTCCTGCTGCGATATCAGTACGTGGTGCTGAGAATGGAACCCAGGGCTTTGTGTGTGTCAGGCAAGCCTCAACCACCTGGGCTACATCCCCAGCCCAAGGTCAATTATTAAGTGAAAAAGTGCAAGATTTGAACAGTGTGCCATATATACTCACTATGTATGTATTTGGGTGAGGTTTTTTTTTATATTTGCTTTTGGTTTGGCGTCTTTGTTCCTTCTTCCCTCCCTCCTTCCCTTTCTGTTTTGGAAAAAGGGCCCCTCTATGAACCCCATGGTCACCTGAACTTGCTACATACCGGACATTGACTTCCAACTTGAGATACCCCTGTCTCAGCATGATATACCACACCTGGCACGTGTGGGCGCGTGCGTGTTAAAATCTATTTGGTTTCTAATTCAAATAGATCTAGAAAGCAAGAGGCACTGTGCTACAGGAATATTTGATTCTTTCATTACATTTCAGAGAACATAGAGAGCTAGACAGCAAATTCAACTGAATCCATCCTGTCAATCTATTTGGTTTCTGGCTGGATGGAATAATATTTGAATAACCAAAATCAATAATAGGGATTCTTGTGTTTGAATGGCTCTCATGCCTCTGTGGGGTGTGCGTGTGTGTGTGCATGTGTGTGTGCATGCGTGTGTGCATGCGTGTGTGTGTGCATGCATGTGTGTGTGTATTCTTTCTGGGAAGATATATGAGAAGTATGTTGCCATTGCTGCTGGAGGGTGTAATTTGGCCCTGGATGCATGGGATGCAAGGGAAACTTAATTTTTCAGTTTACATTTGTGTTGAGGTATTTTGTTTGTTTTGAGAGAGTCACTGTAGCTCTAGGTACTGGAACTCAATATGTTCACCAGGCTGGCTTTAGCTCCCCCTACTTCTGCCACCCCAGTGCTGGGATTAAAGGCATGTACCACTGCACCTGACTATGTTGGGGAAGTTTTAAAACCCAGGGCCAGAATTCAAGGGCTGGGGGTGGGGGAGTCAGCTCAGCGGGTAAAGGCATTTGCTATGAACCTGAGGATGTGAGCTTGACCCTAGGTCCCACATGGTGGAAGGAGAGACTGACTCCTGAAAAAATCATCCTCTGACCCCCCCCACATGCAACATGGCATATACGCACACCCACACATACACAGTAAATGAAGGATTTAAAAAAGAAAATCCCCAGAATTCTAGTGCTGGGACTGATGGATGGTCCTTCCTGTTAGATCTGAACAGCTTTAGTCCAACAAAGAACTATGGAGCTAACAGCATGTGGCTTCAAGGCCAGGCCAGCTCAGGGCATGCAACCACTCTTGGTTCTTTGGGGGGGTATTTGCTCTTGGCATGCTATCTCCCAGACCCCAGGCTGTGAGAGTGGCCCCTGGGAGCTACTGAGGAGCAGAGTCGGACAGTTGGTATCATAGGTCAGCTGAGTGCTAAATGGGAAGGAAGGTTAGTCCTGGGAGATGTTCAAATGACTTTTCTGCCAGCCGCCTGTGACCACAGTACTCCCAGGTGAAAACCACTCTCTCTTTGTTTTGAGGTATTTGTTTGGTCTTTTGAGACAGGGTCTCCCTTTAGCTTTAGCTGTCCTGGAACCCACTATGTAGACCAGGCCAGCCTTGAACTCACAAAGATCCTCCTGCCTCTGCCTCCCAAGTGCTGGGATTAAAGGCATGTGCCACCACTCCTGGCACAAGGAGTTTTTAAGAAACAAGTTGAGGAGGAAATGGTTTCTTTCATCTTACAGGTTACAATTCATCTTTGAGGGAGCTTGAAGCAGAAGCCGTGAAGGAACACTGCTTACTGTCTTCCCCTGCCTTGCTCAGCTATCTTTATCTTATACAGTCCAGGCCCAACACCCAGGGATTGGCACCACTCACAGTGGGCTGGGCTCTCCTATATCAATTAACAATAAAGAAAATGCCCTACTCACCTTTTTTTTTTTAAATGTTTTTATTTACTTTTTTTTTTTTTTTTTTTTTGGTCTTTTCAAAGACAGGGTCTCCCTGTAGCCCAGCTGTCCTGGAACTCACTTTTGTGACCAGCTGGCCTTGAACTACAAAAGATCCACACTGCCTCTGCCTCCCCAAGTGGCTAGGATTAAGGCGTGTGCCACCATGCACGCAATTAAAATGTTTTTTTATGTGTATGAATGGTTCTGTCGTGCAGCAGGTCTGTGCCCCGCAGTGCAATAGCACATCCCGGAGGTCAGAGGAGGGTGTTGGATCCCCCTGGAACTGGAGTTCCTCACTGCGATTGGAGAACGGATCTCAGCCACTATGTGGGTGCTGGGGATCGAAACCCGGGTCCCTCGCTGCAAGAGCAGTTGGCACTCTTAACCGCTATGCATCTCTCCAGCCCTGGCTATGGCTGACTTTTACATGTATGCCGGAGATACAACCTCCGGCCCTCATGCTGCATAGGAAGCACTTTAGCTACTAAGCCCCCAAGGAATTTTTTTTTTTTTTCTTTCGTCTTTGAGACAGGGACTCCCTTTAGACTCCATGCTTGCCTGTGAAACTCACGGACCTGTAGACCAGGCTGGCCTTGAAATTCACAGAGATCCACCTGCCTCTGCCGTCCCAGAGTGCTAAGGATTAAAAGGCGTGCGTCCCAACACGCACGCCGGCAGACAATTCATTTTTTATAAAGTGCAATCTACTTCAGTTATAAAATATTGGCTTTTTTTTTTTCTTTTTTTTTTTTTTGACTGGGAGGATTAAAGGAAAACAAAAGCAAAAAACGAAGGACTTGCTGATTTGACCCCTTTGACTAGAAAATCCTCTAAGGAAGCCCGGCATCAGAGCACTAAAGCGACTAATTCCAAAGCAGATACCTCACTCCTCGCAGCGTACAGAAAACATGCCGGACTCTAGGCTCCCCAAGGGGCTCAGATGGACAACAGTCAGAGCTAAACGGTCAAAGAAGCATATGAGGGGAAGGACTGAATGCTTGGCCCATACTTCCCATACACCACTGGCACCCTCGGAAAGTAGTCTGAAGATAATGCTGGGAGCCAGGCCACCCAGCCCAGCGTTAGGAGCAGCTGAGCCTGCCATAAATCAGGCGCCATAACCTGCCTGCTCTCCTGGACTGTCAGCCTGCTCCCTGGGGCTGTGGGGAGTTGGCACAGCACCAGAGACTGAATTTCCGTTGCGCTGGGAAAACAACCCTCCTCTTCTCCCCCTCCTTCTCTTTTTTCAAAATAGAAATTCCTGCCCTTGCCCTCCTTCCTAGGGCCCTGAGTGATTGACCAGGAGATCTCAGCCTTCAGGTCTTCGGGGCGCGGGCTCCTCTGCGTCCCTCACAGTGGGTTCGATTCCCTGCAGAGCTTAAGGCCCATTCCATCCTCAGCACACTTGTCTTTCTCTGAGACCCAGTCTGGCAAGGCACATCCAGATGACTGATGAGCTAAGCAGCTAGGGCTGGCAGGCAAATAGGGCAGCCAGCCAGAGACCAGAGATGTGGCTCTTACAAGATAGCAGAGGCACCCTGCAGAGGGCCCAGAGCTACCAGGATATGATGTTCCCCGGAGTCCCCCAACCCGGCCTCTCCCCGTCCCTCTGAGCCTGGGCTGTTTTGGTGCTGGGAACTGGGCAGAGCCTGCATAACCACAAAGCCGCACAGTGCTGCTTCAGTGAGCGTCTCACCTTCCCCTATGCCAAAAGCAGACCCCAGAAGATGGCATGGAGCTGCTTAGAGCCCAGAATGTTGGTCACTGCAGCATGCTGTGCAGGCCCACTCATTCACTCATTCATTCAATGCATGCATGTTTCTCCCGCACCGGGGCCGGTTTTTTTTTCACTATGGAAATCAACTCCCACTGTAACCGCTCATGTGGTCTTGGCCACGCGCCATCAGGCTTGGTGTTGAACACACCGTACGCTTCATAGCTGTGTAGCCCTGGCCAGGCCAGGACACCTGCATAAGCAGCAGTTTCTTTCTGCAAGATTCAGTCAGCTAAAATGCTCAGAACACAGCCTTGCAGCCCAGCCTATGAAAGATCGGTGCATCCTTTTATTCATCCAACAGTTCAAAGATGGGGGTCTGTGCACCCCCATTTGAGCGGCCATAGTCAGGAATGAGTCAGAGGAGGTCTCTGATCTCAAGCAGTTTGTCTTTGAGAGAGCGAAGACTGAACAAGGAGACAGAGGTAGAGGAGGGGACATGGAGGGTAGTGAGCAAAAGCCAGGAGGTAAGACCACCGTGTGGCCAGAGGAGATGGACTGGGGGGCACACACAGGCCAGGTCCGCACAGCCTGTAGCCGCAGGATGAAGAAGTTAATTTTAGAGCACAGTGGAAAAGTGACCTGTTGGTTTTAGTTTTTATTTTGCTTTTCGGTCTTCATTGTTTTGTTTTTAAGGAAAGAATTGTCAGTGTTCTAAGAAGGGGAAAGTACACTGGGGTGGGGGTGGGGTCAAGAAGAAAAGCACTAGGTAGGGTAGAGAGTGAAAATGGTAGGGTGAGCCGGGCGCTGGGTTGGTGCACGCCTTTAATCCCAGACTTGGGAGGCAGAGGCCAGGAGGATTCTGGTGAGTTCAAGGCCAGCCTGGTTACATAGTGAGCTCCAGGCCAGCCTGGGCCTAAAGGAGACGCCTGTCTCAAAAGACAAAAACCAAAAAAAAAAAAAAAAAAAAAAAAAAAAAGAAAAGAAAGGTCAGGGAGACGAGTGAATCCCCTAGGTTCCTCGGTGGGTTAGCATTGAACCCACATGCTGCAGAGGAGCAGGTGAAACCTCGCACTTAATTGCATACTCCAAGAAAGTTTAGATGATCGGCAGAATCCTGAACTGCAGGAACGAAGTGTTTGCAGCCTTTTTTTTTTTTTTTTTTTTTTTTTTTTTTTTTTTGCGTCTTTTCGAGACAGGGTCTCCCTGTAGTCCCAGCTGTCCTGGAACTCACTCTGTAGACCAGGCTGGCCTTGAACTCACAAAGATCCGCCTGCCTCTGCCTCCCAAGTGCTAGGATTAAAGGCGTGCGCCACCACGCCCGGCTTGGGTTTGCAGCTTTTGAAGGAGGAATGGCAAGACTTGGAAGGATGAAGGCAGATGTGAAGTGAGTAGAGGTTGTTTTTATCAAAGTCTCCCACGGAACAAGTCTCGGAGCAGCCCTGAGATGAGGAGATAGGGTGTCTGGGCATGGTGTCAACCTCCTCTCCTGCTTGATCTTCCATGGCTGATAAGATTCCTGGAGCCAGGTATGGTGTCACCTACCTGACATCCCAGAGCTTGGGAGGCAGAAGCTCTAGAACTTGAGGCCAGCCTAAGCTACACAGCGAGACCCTGTCTCCAAAAAGCATGGGCTGTAGCTTCTCGGTTGTAGAGGGCTTTGTCTGGCAGTAGTACAAGGCCTGGGAGTTGGCCCCAACTCTGAGGAAAAAAAGGATTTCTGGAAAGGGCATTTATGACAACTAAATTCTGTTTGAAGGCTCTTATTATTTATTTTTATTATTTTTGGTTTCCCTGTAGCCCCAGCTGGCCTGGAACTCACTCTGTAGACCAGGCTGGCCTTGAACTCACAGATATCTGCTTGCTTCTGCCTCCCGAGTTTTTTCGAGACAGGGTCTCATGTAGCCCAGGTTGAACTGGGGTTGGACATGTAGCTGAAAATGATCCTCCTGCCTTCACATACTGAGTGCTGAGATTAGAGGCCCATATCAATATACCAAGCAACACTGACCCGTTAATATGAACATCCGGAGGGACTTACCACCTTTATGCTCGTGCGTGAGGTACTTGGAGAGCGCTTCAACCTGCCCCTATCGTCTTCTGATTGCCTCCAGTTTAGAGGATCCATCCACTAATGTGCATTTAGGGGTGGCATTCTCTGTTCTCCTTGGTCATTTGGGCTTGGTTGGAGCCATGGTAGATTCCCAATGATTCAGAAAGCTGGGACAGGCATCTTCCTGGATTTCTAGGAGGAAGAAAATCAAAATCAAGCTCCCCAGGGTAAGCCCTGGGGTTTAAGCATCTCCATGGCTGGCAGTGCACACACCTTTAATCCCAGCACTCGGGAAGCATAGGCAGGTGGATCTCTGTGAGTTCAAGGCCAGCCTTGTCTACATAGTGAGTTCCAGCTGCGGCTAAAGGAAGACCCTGTCTCAAAAAGGCCAAATAAATAAATATAAATAAATATTGTCTGAGGTCTGTATGCAGAGAGAAATAACCAGGCAATGACCAACGATCGAGATCGGGAGCTGGGCGTGCCAGGGGGTAAAAGACATAGCTCCAGAGGAAGGGCGCCCCCTGCAGGTAGCTCGGGCTCTTTGCAGCCATGACCTGTTCTCCCTTCTCTCTGCTCATGCCACACAGGCCTTTCCATTCTGAGAAGCCAGCTATTTCCTGTTTTGAGCTGTTTCCTTGCTCTTGGCTGCCTTTTCCAGGAGTGCCCATAGTACCTTGCATCTCAACTCTGCATCTGTTCTTC